>JAQZBX010001787.1:0-78637 GCA_029593785.1 Cabassous unicinctus | reverse complement strand
TTCTCTTTTTCACTTATTTTCCTTGAGTGTCACCAGTTCCATCAAATGAAGTGATGCAGTAACATGACCAAGCTCTTCCTCTAGGAATCCTCTCTAATGTGGGCATCTGCATCCACTAATGGAGTGGCAAATGTCACTGTGAAGTGCCACTTACTGCAGCGGAGCCTAGTCATTGAGCAGGGCTCAGATGGCTTCTCCTGACCTCTTCCTCACATGAGATCACCGCTCCCCGTGTTTTAACAACACTGAGAATTTTGCCTGGTAGCCTTGGCTCAGGGGAAGGCAGCGCCTGCTGAGGACACGTTGGCGGGGTCTGAAGACGGCTCATTTGGAGCAGTCGTGATGGGGCAGCCTCATCCCCCCATCCTGTGTGCTTGTTCATTTTGCTGTTGCCAGAGGGAACAAAAACATTCATAAAGTTGAAAATAAACGGGAAATAGTTTTGGAGAAAGAACTCTCCTCTCTCTCGCTTTGAATCAAAACGCCTGGAGAGGAGAACAAAAGCAACACTCAGTATCTGAGTTTGCAAAATCAGTTTTCTGGAAATATTTGTTTTCAACATAATTTCTTTTATGTGTATTTGGCCTCAAGTCCTTGTCACCCTAGTGTTAAAGGCAATTGTTTAGACATTGTTTGTTTTTCAGAAACACTCAGCAAGAATTCGAATGAGGAGTCCTTGCAATCTTCTCAGAACCCTACAGGAGCAAAGGTGGAGGAGAGCTGACTTCCTTTAAGTCACTCCAGTGTGTGCTGAAAGGGACAGTGTAGGCACACAACTCCCCAGGTTTGGAATTCAGGTAGTTTTGAATCCTCTGTTACTCTGTATCCATCATTCATTCATTCATTCACTAATTTATCTATTCATGCATTCATGAATCATTGAGTTCTTATCATGTGCTGAGCATTTGATTGGGTCCTGCTGAAATGACACAATAGCAAACTCTGATTGACTTGCCATGTCCCAGGCTTAGTTCTAACTGTGTAAAATTCACGTGGTTCCCAGAACAAACCTATAAGCTAGATACTAATACCTGTTCCCCTCTTCTTACAGATGACTAAAATGGGGTTCAGGAACCTTGGTAACTTGTCAAAGACCATGTGGTCCCTGTCTTGTGGAACAGGGAGCAGTCCCAGCTGTTTGACTCCGACGCCTGACCTCTCCATTGCACAGAAACACGCCCAGGACACAACCATTACATCCAAATTGCTCACATTATGCTGGAGGAAACACAAAACAATACAGCAATCAAGTGCTAAGATAGGCTGGCATTTCATGAAGAATGATAACTGCAGTTCATGTTACCTCATTTTGGGAGTGAGTGGCTTAGGAGATAAGGAAGAGAACCAAGAGAGCTGCTTTCAATCCACCAATGTAATATTGGTAAATATGCACCCAAATCCTTTTTATTTGTTCACAGATGCATGATCTAGTTAGGTTTTCCCATGAATTACACATTTCTGCAGTCATTTTAGTATCTTCTTTGTTATAACAAGAAATGTATATTCTAAATATTCAAAACAAGCCCTGATGAGATTTGCTTCTTGATGGTTCCTAGACTTTAAGATAAGCATAGCGACAAAATACTGAACAACATTTATATTCTAGGTGCTTTACTTATATTTTCTGTTTTGACACATGTAACGTTATCAGAAAATTTGATCCACTTCTAACCAAAAAGATCAGAGATTCAGAAATATTGAGTTGTGCGCCCAAAGGATGTAGAAAACCTAGAACTCTAATTCACGTCTTCTGACCCTAGTCCAGCTTTTTTCTTTTCTTACTGCATCACGCTGCCTCAGTTTACACACTGCCTGGAAATGTGTTGTCTGGTCCAACTGAGCTGCCTCCCCCTGCCCTTACTCACTCACTTCCGACAGAGTAAATAGTCCAATCAGCTTTCAGACCACCGCACAGTTAAAAGTGATAAGTCCTTATGTAATCAAATCAAGGCCCACGTATACAGAGTTCAAAATTTTAAATCTTATTTTGTTCTTTGAAAGTCATAGCACAAAATAACTGAACTCGCTTAGGTGCTCTGAGCTGTCAGGGTGCGTGAAGTGCTGCCATGTCCCTGACTGTGGTGAGACTGGGGCGGAGTCAGCTGTTATTACAGCCCTGACAGCCACCACGCCTTCTGCTTGGCAGTGACCTGAAGCCTGTCCTCCGCTATTTAAAATATGTGACTCTCCACCTGCTTTTGCAGATGAGGAGCTGAGACATGAAGAAACAAGGCCGCTTGCCAAGCTCACACACAGGTATGAAGTACAGGTCCGGCTATCACAGCCTGACAGTTTGGGCTATCACTAACAGCATGGTGCTTTTCTTCTAAAATCCCCTAAGTCTCCATTTTACATGTGTGCTTACGTTTAACCTATACAATAACAGATTTAGGAGACGAATGGGTTAAGGGTAAGGACTCCTCAGTGAAAGGTTTACTATCTTTTTTAAAGTTTTATTTATTCATTTAAAATGTTGATCATGGCTAATATAGTGAACACTTAGGTAGCCGTGGCTGTAGAGTGGATTATACTCTGCAACCATAGCTGCCACATGGTCTTCGGAAAGCTTGACAAGGGCAGCTGAAGAAGTGTGTGTGTTTGGCTAATATCATTTAAAATTTGTGCTCTGGATCTTTGATCAATGTCCCCTAGATTCAATGTACAAATTAATTATTTAGTAGACATACCTTCATTTATTTTTAGGCTTCCAGCAAGTCCATTTGCCTTTCTTTTCCCACCACATCAAGTCTTCAGAGAAACCTGATTGCTGCTCTCTTTCTCTGTTCTCTTGCTTTGGTAAACCAGGAGGATGTGTCCCAATTGGAGAGGAACCACAGCAGTTGCTCAGTGTCAAGTTCACGGCCAACATAGCAGCAAACAAAAGTCAGCTCTTGGTTCCAAGGGCTCTGTTGAAGCCCCTCATATTCACCCTGGCTGAACACAGCATAAGTACAGAGGACAAGGTGAGATGAAACACAAAGCTGGTTGCAAGGGGACGACAATTTGAGGGAGAAGAGGGGTACGTGGTCGTGACCTGATGAGTCTGTTCAATGGGAAAGGGTTTAGTTAGCACCTTTATTGTATAGCCAGCTCATATTGCATCTGCTGCCTAGGAGTGTTTGATTATTTCATGAAAGGCTGTCTCCCTACCAGAATGTAAGCTCTTTGAAGACAGAGTCACATTCTTTTAAAATTTAATTTTAGTTTTTTCATTAGAGAGATTGTAGACTTACAGAAAGACCATGCAGAAAATGGAGAGCCCTCATATACCCACATTTTGAATCAGTGTGGTACCTTTATTACAACTGACGAGAGGATATTATTATTACTGTTCTATTAACTATAGCCCATAGTTTACATGAGGTTTCACTGTATGTGTTGTGCAGTCCTAGGGTTGTGGTGGTGGTGGTTTTTTAATTTTTTTTAATTCTAGCAACATATATACCATCTAAAATTTCTCCTTTTAACCACATTCAGTTATATAATTCAATGGTGTTAATTACATTCACAATGTTGGAATCACTTCCTTTTCTGCTTATAAAATATCCCTGGTGACTACCATATTGTCTGACACAAAATAATCATTGAATAGGATATGTATGTGATAAAAACTGCATGGATGGATGGATGGATGGTTGGATGGATGGATGGAAAGATGGATTACATAGAGCAGTTCCTGGTGAAAGAGTCTGGATAATCATTTGCTACAGGTTTTCTGGACAGAATTATGTAGTTACGGTAACTTTAGTTTTGAGGTAGACAAACTCTCTGTCCCTCAGTTTACTTATCTGTCAATGTTCAGTAATTAAACATCTTGTGCTCATTTTACAGTTTGTTTTATCAGATGCATAAAATAGCTATGCATTTAAATTTCATAGCAAGCCATATGATCAAGATAGCATTTCTCAAGTGACTTCTGAGTTATAGATGATGATACCAAAATAAATAGGATATTTTTACTGAGCCCAAGACACATTCTTGTGAGTGGACTAGAGAAAGAGGAGTTTGAATAAACAATTAGCAAAACAAATAAATACAGATGCAGTTCGGGTCCTGCATGTTTTGGAAGTAAGATTTAGACTTACTGACCTGTGGTTTTAGTTGACCCCATATTTATACCCCCTTTCTCTGGGGTGAAGTCATTGAGCCCCCATCTCTCATGTTTATAAATATCTTAGGTATTTAATGTAAACTGTGGTTCTCAGACAGTAAAATTGGAGGTTAGACCCCCCACATCTTCATCTTGAAGGAGAAAAATATACTCTCACTAATTTTCATTTTCCTTGGGCTGACAAATCTCCTTACTCAAATCCGTTGGTACTGGCCATATCCCATTATTTCCATGGCATCTAGGAGAAGCAAGGGGAAAGAAATACATCTTCGCCACTAATGTTCAGAGCTGTACAGATCTGCGTGCAAAATGGAATGGAAAAGCCAGTGAAAAGCAGAGTGCAGAGAAAGCATGTTCATGAGAGAAAAGACCTCCACGAAGGAGTTGGGGTTTGGGCATGGAGAGGCTTAGGAGGAGGCTCTGATGAGGAGAGGGGAGTAAGCCTGGACACGAACCTACCCAGTCACAACCTAAGCGCCTGTGGGCCATGGACTCGGGACTCAGGGGAGCCTTGCTTGATTCCTTTAGTACCCCTGGAACAAGTCTATTAATAAGGACACAGACACCTTGGCTTTGTCCCAATGCCTACATCCTTGCCTCTTTCCCTGCCTGTATCCACGAGGTAATGGGAAAAAGAGAGGATGCCTGCCTACTCAAGAGACAGGAGGACTGGGGGGAGAAGGGAATATTGTGGCTGTGCTACTGAAGAAGGATGAATTGACCAGTAGTGGTGTTGGCATGGGATGGCAGATGGAGGGGAAACTGGCAGCTTGGACGTGGTCTGATTCTATATCGCTGCAGTCCAGTGGGAATGACAAGCTGGGTTACAGGGAGGTGGAGGTTGAACAAGCGGGAAATTGGGAGCAACTACAGTACAGGAAGTTGTAATGTTCAGGTTATTGTGAAATGATTTCCTGCCCTCACTAGGGCCTTAGGGTAGGGGAGAACTTAAAATGAACCTCACCAGTATCCACATACTGGGGAAGCTGGGGAGGCATTCTAGTTGCAAATCAAACACACTATGAAGGGTGCTAAAATAGAAGTATACAAGGAGGGTATTTGAGCCATTAGCTCTGCTTCCAGTGGTCAGGGAGGAGGGACATTTGCACTGGCCTTGAAGGACACCAGCAGTATGCATCTCTAATTCCAAACTTCTCTGCTCATTCCAGAGACCCCTGAACTCATCCGCTTTATACAAAAATGTTAGTGATGGTTGGCTAGTTTGAGAAATCGCACTTCTCTGCACAAACCAAATTGACTCGTCTTCCTCATTTTGCCAGGGAGTGTTCAGACGCTGTGGAATAATCTGGCTATCCATCTGCATCAAATGCTGCATTATCAAAGAAAATCATTTCTTCAATTGGACACAGGAAGTTCAAGGTTGATTGCAGACACAATCCATCTGTGAATGCAGCTTTTCTTTGCTTGCCCTGATGATTGAATAGTGCATGAAACTCCATGATACACAGAATCTCGGGTACATCTTTTAGGTTGAAATCTGAAAAAAAGGAAAAATGATAATACAGCCTTTTTGTCTGTCCTTTCTATGAGTTTCCCAAGTAATTTGTTACAAGAAAGAGCCCCTTTGTGTGATATTTCCCGCACCACCTACAATTGGAAATCGATGGTGGCATTTTGCCAGTTGCCCCTACCACTGGCCCTTGTAAGGTAACAGAGACGGTGCTGCCTGGGGGAAAGTGTGTCCGTTCTGCAGCCAGTCTGTCAGAGCTCAAATCCCAGCTGCCCTCCTTACCCACAGTGTGCCTCCTGACCACTTACTTCACCCCTTAGTCTCTCAGTTTCCTTATCAGTAAGAAGAAAACCATAGAAATCGCCATCTCTTATGATTATTTTGAGAATTAATAGTTTAAGATTCTAATGCTCAATGTTGGTTGTAGTGGATTTCTTTGTGAAATACTGGGTGCTTCTTAGTTTTTCTCATGGCTTCCCCTCAATTCTCTTATCTTTTGTGAAAACTTCTCTTATCCTGACCTGTTCCTCAGTAGTTCTCAATATGGATCCCTCTAACACTTGGTTATACCAAGGAATATGTGTTTTAAACCTCTCAAAATGATGGTGATTATGATGGTTCTAATAATGTCACTATATGAATACAGAAACCGCAATGGGAATTATCTGAAAATGTCGTCCCCTCTGACATTGGCGATTATACGCTCCATGCACTTTGCTAAGGGCATCATAACCTGCATCACGCCATTTAATCTTTCCCCAAACCCTGTGTGTTGGGGGTTATGATTATTCACATCTCATGGGTGCAAAAATTGAGATTCACAGCAACTAGGTACCTGACTTCACAGCTCATCCCTGATAAACGCCAGGGCCTGGATTTGAGTTAGATCAGTTGACTCCAGAATGTCCCATCTTAATCTAATTGCTACAGTCTCTCATCTCTCACCCTGCACCGCATTCACCTGTTAAACTACACTATCTCCCTGTAGATTGTGATACAGAAGCTGTGCTCTCCCACTTCTCCTCCACCCTCGTGCAAAGCCAAGTTTTCTTTCACATTATATAAGCCAGTACCCTTCACACTCCTCATTTTTGACATTTCTTGACAATCTTGTTAATCTTCATGCAGTCATTTTTATTTGGCATTTAGTTTATTGTTTCTCCCCTCAACCTAGTTCTTTCCTTTAACTCAGATCTGATCATATTAGGATTCTGCTTGAAACTCATCCTCGCTTTTCTTGGTGTGAAGACCAAAATCCTTGCCTTAGCTTGCAAACCCTGCATTGTTCTCCATATGTCACCACACTGTTTTTTTTCAGAGACTCTGATCTGCTACCTCTTCTTGCTGAGTGTCTCTTCCTTATCCATTTGTCCAGGTTCCCTCCATTCTTCTTCAAATCAGTCACCCCTTCTCGGGTTCAGGAACTCGGACCTGGTCGTCATCTACTTTGTATGTCTTCACTCATGTCTCTCATTAGATATTAAGCCCTATAAGGGATAGGGCCCTGCCTTTGAATAGCCTTTCAAACCATCTTTAAATATAAAAGGAATTCATTTCAGCTACAAATATTACTGTGCATAAAAGAGATCCTCAATTCACTCTTATTATAGTTTCATCACAATGGAGAAGATGGCCTTTCATGATCTTGGAAAAACAAAGCAAAGCAAAACAAAATTAAGCAAACAAAACAAAAGTAAAAACAAAAACCTACACATTTATTTCCAAAGTAATTGAAATATTTTTTCTAAGCAATTTTCAGTCAAATACATGCAAAATTGTAGTCTGGTAACTATTGAGACCACAGCTGGGGATTCGTTGTCACTGGCATTCTCATGAGTGGTATCCCCTTGTGGTTTAAAGTCTTCCACCCATGACCCTATAAACCCATTCAACCTCATCTGCCAGGCTTTTAACCCACAAAGCCCCACCCCACCCAGCTCTGCTTCACCTGGCTTTCACATTGCCAGGCTCCACTCCCATAGCCCGTGTTTGCTCACTCCATTACCTGCCTCAGTGTCCTCCTTTTCCTTTCTGGTTGGTTCATTAACAGTGTCATCTAAAGAACACAGATTTGAAGTAAGAGAGTCTGGTTCCCATTGCTCAAATGGGAATTTCACTGCTGGTTCCATTGGCATGTCAGGAAGGTGAACAGAGATGAGGATGTAAAGCATCTGGTTTGTAAGAGGCACTGAGTAAATATCATTCCACTGCCATATGCTAATCTTCAGGAACTGGAGCTAAGTCTCACTCCCCCAGGAAGACTTCTCAGTTGCACCAATGCTTCCTGGCCCTCCACCTTCCCCGTCCTTCACTACTTACTGCCCACACCCTCCATTCCCATTCTAATGCCCTGGGATGATTCTGTGGATGTTTCTGGACTCTCAGGTAGATTACTCATATCTGAAGGGTTCTTGCTCACTGGTCGTTCCCATACATGGAGCCTATTAATACATTAAGTGAATATTGCAAGAGCGCCAATCTTCTAGAATGGAATTTACATCATATGTTCTATATCAGCTCACCTCATTAGTCACTGTGATAAAGAGATCAGCCTCTGGATCTCCAACTTCAGCTTACTTACTAAGCACACAGCAGTTTTGGCAATTTTGACTTTGGCTTAGAGGAAGTGTCCATTAGAGAGGAAAATTCTGTTAAAGTCTCCACTTTAGTCCTATCATTGCATTATTCCACTAACTTACCTAATTCACTTTATTATTGATTTACAAATTCAGGCATAAACATACTTGACAAATCTTTAATGCTGGGAAAATATTCACCATATAATATTAATTGAAAATAGGATATAAATTATGCAAAGTGATCTCAGCTCTGTATCATGTAAAATCATAAATTGCATACTGGCAGAAAAGCCATTAAATATTAACAGAGACTGACTCTAAATGTGATTTTAGATATGATTTTTAAATATTTTTACATTCATTAGTATTATTTTAAGTCCATATAAGAAATGCCTGTTACTTTTACAGTCAGAAGAGATAACATATTTTTATTATATTTGTGTAAATGTGCTAGAATTTTAAAAATCTAAATATTGCAAACTTTTATTATGGATTATTAATACAAAGTGAAATATTCCATGTGAACATTGGTGATTTGTTTATTCATGTATTTACAAATTATTTAATGAGTATGTATTACGTACTCCTGGTAGTACCTAGTAGAGCTTAATACGTACAGGAAAATATAGCAAAAAGTTACAATCTTGAGCCCTCAAGAGATATACTAGTGGCAGAAAAAGACGAGTTCACGTTGAAAAATTTATCAAAAGTGCAGGAATACAGCGTGGAGAGCTGGCAGCCCGCACGCAGAGAACTGGCGGCCTGCACGGAGAGCTGAAGCAACAAGATGATGCAACAAAAAACAGACACAGAGGAAAAAGACAATGAGAGACACAACAAACCAGGGAGCTGAGGTGGCTTAAGCGATTGAGTGCCTCCCTCCCATGTAAGAAGTTGCCAGGATCGGTTCCCGGAGCCTCCTAAAGAGAAGACGAGAAGAGAAGACAAGCAGACACAGAAGAACGTGCAGCGAATGGACACAGAAAGCAGAGAGCGAGCGCAAGCGGTGGGGTGGGGCGGGGAGGACATAAATAAAATAAAATAAATATTTTTAAAGAATGAAGGAATATAGTACACGTAAGTTGGTAATGAGTGTCACAAAAATCTCTCAAAGGATATGATAACTAAAATGAGATAGGAAGGACAAAAGGATTATATCAGTAAAGAAGAGAGAGCATGTGCGTTGATGCGTGTTGGTGTGTGCCAGTGTGTACGTATGATCACGTGGGTGCATGTGTGCATTGCTGTGCGTGTGTGTGCATGCGTGTTTGTGTGTGCTGTGTGGGTGGTGGGATGTGCTGGGCTCTGTGTACGTAGATGTTCACCAGGATGTGTGCTGTGGAGGTTGCCAAAGGGTCCTCTGGAGCTGTATAAACAGGAGGGTGGAGCTGGTGGGAAACAAACCTCAGAAACTTTGGAAATCAGCTTGGCCCTTGAGAGGTAGGCCATAAATTCGATTTGTTAACAGAGTATAGCAGACCAAAACACATAAGCACACACAATTATTCTGAGCTCAGAAATGTTGGACTAATTCCCCTTTTATTCATGAGCATTAAAAGTAAAGGATAGAATTCATGTAAACACGACCCAAGGAAAAATGGTTTTCTGAGTCAGAATGTGCCATTTGTTCTGCTGCATATCTAAACTCTATAACGATAACAATAACTATCATTGTTTTAGTATTATAAATGTGCACTTGTCATTTTTTTCACATGGGTTCTCTCATTCACTCCACACAATACTCTGAGGTATTTACTATTCTTATGCTGTTTATAAATCCTGGAATCAAGACTTTGTCAACCTGTTCCTGTACGTTTCAGCCTCTCAGTTGAGTCTGTCCTACTCGCATCCATGAGAAGCTGTTGTTTCACTTTTTGTGCCCTACCATCCCCGTTAGACTCCGGGTGGTGGGAAAGGAATTCATGCTGCAAGCGCGGGCTGTTCCGCTGTTGGATCTGTGCTCCTATTCTGGGTCCCAATGGGGAACATGTTTATAACGTTCAACGGAAAGAACAAAGGACTTGAACGAAGACAGCTTTGTTTTAACACCTACTCAGTGTGAGTTCTCAAACAAATGATGAAGATCTCCAGTCGTTACTTCCCTCGGACTCAAAATGGTGTTGAAAGAGAAATTAGGCAATAGAGGTAAGGTGGACTACTGCTCAGCAAACCTCCACTCTGGCCTCGCCACGGTGCGACAGCGAGCGGCAGAGCTGCCCAGAGGCCCTCAGTACTTCTGGGTTTGGGGGGTTGGTGATGCAGCAGTGTGTGGTGCTTTTAAATAATACAGTAACCTTTCCTTTATCTCCTCATTCCTTAAACGGCCTAAAAGGCTGCCATAGTCTACTTGAGCCAACAGCTTCAGACCGGTTGAGAGAGTCGGCCACATCTGCCCAGCTCTAATTTATGGGGCACCTTTGGGAGGCTGACCCTGGCCTGGGACAGTGTCCTCCCTGGGGCAGGTATTCTCAATGCACTCAGAGAGAGAGAGATGCACTGCTGTCTTATCTTTAAAAAATACAATTCAATCACTGAAAAAGTGCTTTTGAGTCCAAGTAATTATTTGGCTGTGTCAAGTGAAGAACCTCTGACGGCAACTGGACATTCTTTTAGAGACGACGGCATTCTTTTTTTTTTCTTCTTCTTCTTCTTTTGTAGGCAAGGGAGTAAAGAGTTTGTGAAGAAACAAGAAAAAACAAGCACACTAGGAAAGGACACAGTCTGAGATGTGGACTGCGGGAGCGCTGCAGGGTGAGTTGTTTCCACGGCATTCTGGATGCTGGCCCTTGAGCAGGCCCTGGGCCTCTTCATTCACCACAGGAACGTGCAGGCTCAACAGGGGACCCCTTTGTGTTGGGATCCTGTGTCTAATAGACAAGATGACCTTGAGCCAATCTCAGTATGAAAACTGAGGGGGTCAAACTGAAAGATCGCCAAGAGCTCTCCAGCTCCAAACTTCTGGGCTTTGAGGATCATCCTGGCCTCTTTGCTGAGGTTATGATCCTAGATTGTAGCCTTCAGATATCCTCCATTCATCAACATCTTTATCAGCGTGGAGAACGAGCTTTACTATCTGAGCAGTTTATATGGCTCAGAATTACATTTTGTATTTGTAGGATGGCTCAGAGTTTCCAAAGCCCCTCCAATGTATCATCTTCCTGTTTCTATCGTGAAGCAGGAAGGGCAGAATCATTTAATGGTTCATTTGACAATGGTCCTGAATAATTTAAAAATTACCCCCAGTTAGATGGAAAGGTAAGGGAATTGGAGCTTTAAATCAGATTTCTTAAAACTGAATCATGCCTTTTGTCACAAAGTCTCACAAAAGAACAAATTTGTTTAGGGTGTGCAGACAAAGGGATTTTCATTTTGTTATTTTTTCATTCATTCATTCACATACTCATTCATTAACGTAATCATTCTCTTATTCGTTTCTTTAAGAAAGACTTTCAAGAGTGTCCAGAGCACAGACTCTGGAGCCAGATTGAGAGGGTTGGAATCACAGCGGGGCCAGTATTCAAGTGTGTGACTTAAGGTGCCCCTTTCCTCATCTGCAGAATGGACTTAATCATAAAACCTGCCTCACAACCTTCTTAAGATGCTGGGAAAGTGCATCTGTCCTAAGGGCTCTGACCAGCACTGCCCAGTAGGAACTATTATTATGCTGCGGCCCTGTCTCTACTTGGCACCAAGGAAAGACAGGAGACTCCAATGTGGAATTCAGTTGGGAGTTGGGAGTGGGGTGGGTAGGGGCACTAGGTGGGGCCTAAGGGAGTAATTTTATTTGTAAATAGTTTTACTAATATTTGGGAAGTGGGGAGATGGTGTTAGGTACACTGTGGAAAGACAGCCTCTGTGCTAAAGGCTTCTCTCTCCTAGAAGGCCTGCCTGAGTGCTGACAATAGCCATGGAGCTGCAGGGCGAGCTGGATGCCTGTGTTGACCCCGGGCCCAGCCTCCAGGCTTCTGCTGTCATGCACTCATCATCCTTAGAGGAATCTCCCCGTGTGTAGCAGCTGTGTGGTTGGGATGGGCTCACCTGCCTCCCAGCAGCAGGCCGTGGTCCACTGTTAACAGCCACCTGGTGCCTGCACTGGGAAGCTAGCCTTAGGATAAGGCTGACTCTGTGGAAGGCAGCCAGGAGAGAAGGGAGGAATATTCTTGAATGCATTTTGGCCGGCTGAATCAATCTCCCCCCGAAGCTCACTCCAATTATGACAGTAGATGAACGAATGAATCCAGTATCTAACTTCTACTAAGCCAGTTTAAGGTGTGCAATTACTTGTACTCAAAAGTGTTCTGTGTGCTCCAGAGTGAATTAGACCCATAAAATTGGGAAGCTGGGCCTAGTGGAGTCAAGCACTAAGTCCTCACATGCAGCCAAAGCTTATGTCCCATCACCACCATCCCCATCCCCAACCCGTATGGCCACACCAGGGCACAAGGGCGCAATCTTCCTTGACCTTTTCGTCCTTCCTCAACAGCCCCAGCTTCACCTCTGAAACAGACGTAGGCCTGCAATTCTCATATCTGCTGTCCCTGATTTCAATTTTATTTATCCCCATCCCCACCTCCCAAACTGCATTTCAAAAAGTCTGTTTCTGCTTTGCCATCCGTGCTTCCTAACAACTTTCTTCCCAACGCCTAAGTGTGCTTCCTCCTGCCCGTTACTAACATACCAGGCTTGCATCCAACTAACAATAATAAATCAATAACTAGTAAGAACCCACATTTTTTAAAAAGGAATAACAGAAGATGGATATATCTTGGAATAAATGATTTAACAACCAATATGACCAGTAAAAGAGTTAAATTTCTGGATAGTGCTTCTGGAAATTCTATTCCAAACCACTGTTTTCCTTTTTTACCCTCAGTCTCCTAAGAAAGTCAAAGAGATTTTTAGGTCCATGGCTTGCTTTGATTTATTTTTCCTGCCCATTAAAATACATAAATAAATACATTTAATAAATAGGCTTTAAACTTTTAATGACTCAGTCTTGTGAATGTATATATACTCCTCTCTAAATGAAAAATCATGCCTATTGCATTACTTCTTCTTTTTAAAGATTTTCTCACATTTATCATTCTATGAATTAAAATGTCTATTTTTAAAAATCTCATATTTCTTTCCCTGGATCTTATCATTCTCTGTTCCCATCTGCCTGATTTTCCATGGTGACTTCAACTAATTTATTTCCATCTCCTCAAAGCAAATGAAATTTCCTTAACCTTTCTCTATGCAATATTACAAAAGATATTTTTTATGGTACTTAATTCCTTCCCACCTATCTTGCAATTATATGCTCAGTGAGGTATTGTCAAAAGCGACTGAGAACTCTCCAGGTGATTCATAAACCCAGCTTCATCCAGAAGAAGTAGAGCCCCCTCTGGTTTTCCTTATTTTCAGAATTATATCTATTGCAATGGTTATTTTTCCTACTGCATGTTTTACATTGTAGGATTTTCCTGCATTTAGAATCTTCTCCATCTTGCTTTTTGTCCCAGGTACCTGAGAGAACGGGATGTATGGGCAAAAATCATCTTAGCCTTTCTTTGAAGATCCATTTATTTAATACATAATCTCAGCTAAGCATGTAGTTATTTGACAGTTATTATTATTTAATAATATGAATCATAAATTATATTCAAGCTAGGGCTGTGCTCTGAACTCTTGATTTATATACTAAGCTAGCTACTAGGCCTCTCTACTTTGACAGGCAGTGATATCTAAAGGTAACATGTCCAAATTGAAGTTGTTCCACAATCTTGCTTTTCCCACGAATGTTCCTATCCCCATTTCTTATCTTTCTTTCCCTATGAGCATATCTGATTCATCAACAAATCTTGTTAGCTCTTTCTTAGAAATATATCTAGAAATTGGTGAATTCACACTACTTCCACCAGTATCAACTCTGGTCAAAGCTATCTGGACCTCTGACCTAGACGACTGGGCTATAATCCTGTGTTGGTTGTTTTTCTATTTCACTGACAGATCCATTCTTTCTATTTCTTTGCTCTGCTCTGTACCTCCAATGGTTGACTTCAGTGGTCTTTATTACCTGTGTCAGCTTGCTGACGTGGTTTTTTTTGTATTCAGTGAATGGAAGACACCAAGTAGAAATCAATAGGGGTAGGTGTGGACAAAAGGAGGAGGATATTTCACCTCTGTACTCTCCCTGCTTTGGAGTCATTAATCTGGCACTAGCTACATCCTCTAGGACTATAGCTCCTGCTGTATGTGACAGCCTCTGCAGTGCCAGGTGTCGTCCTAAGAAACAGACACTTAACTTTGTGACAACTTATTGGCTGAATGTGCACACCATCTCCTTGCATGCAAGACAGGACTCTGAAAACCTGCGACATAAGTGATCTCACTATTTCATAAATTATCTCTGAAGGTGGGGCAGGGTGGAGTTTTAGTGGGCATCAAATCTTTGGATGATCAAGTGGCTACTGAATTTGATATTTATAGCAGAAATAGTGATTATAAAGTTTGTGGTGCTGGCTGGCTGCTTTGGACTACTCTAGAAATCTTATAAAAATTGAATTTATACTTAGATATATGAACTTTCTACCCTATGAAGTGCTAGAGAGCCAGTGGGTTTATATGGTAACCTTAAAATTATCCATTTTCTTGCACAGTTTCAGCATATTGGAAGGACCACAGAACTGGAACTGATTAAAGGTACCACCTCAATAAGTTCTGTATGGTACGGGGACAGCACTGGCTGGAAAGGACACTTAGAATGGCAGATGTATAGACACAGAAGAAGCTGAGAAGCCTGAAGCCTGAAGTCTCTCTTAGTGTCCTTTGTAGTGGAAGGAAGTCCCTCCAAGACAAGACTGGACTCTTGTCCTGAGTCACTCTCACAGTGGGTCCAGAGGACTAAAGCACCTGTTCTGTGCTTATTTCCCCTCTTCCTCCATGTGATTTTAGAATAGATGAACTAGGCAAGTAGCAGAATTTCCATCTTGATTCCGTAACAAGATTGACTTTGGAGTGTAACAGTAAATTTTACCAGGTGTGAGCAGTAATTTCAGAATATGTTCCAGATTTGTTCTCTTTACTTAGGAAGATCAAACAGTTCCTGATTGAGCTCCTGATATGATTCTACTGATTGACCTATAAAATACTTTTTTTCTCATTCCCAAATAATTTATTCCATTGGAAGCTGTCCAACCTCACCAGTCAAGGACAGCAATACTCCACTGCCTTATTTCAAGACTACATACATGAGTGTGAATGGGCTGTTTTAACACGGTCATACTAATTTCCCCCAGTGCACCACACTGCATAACAGAGACGACATTTTACTAATCACACGAAGCAAAAAGGAAGTAGAAAAACCCTAGAAGCTTTAAAAAGAGACCTGTGCCAGAGAAATTTTCTTAGTTAATATATAATGAATAAATGTAATTAAAATTGATGAACTGTGCATTGAAAGTTGTTGAAATGGGAAATTTTCATTTGTATATATGTAACTACATTAGAAAGTTTTAATTATTATATATATTAAATGTCACCAACATTTGTTTTTTAAAAAAAAAAATTTATATATATATATAATGAAGTTTCTAGAGGTTCAATGATCTGGATCAGATTGGTTAGGATATTGCCTTTAAAATGAAAGACAAGTGTCTATACTCTGTATCATCCAACATGGAATAAAAAAGCACAATCCTTGTGATTCTTTGGATTTTAGAGAGAACGTATACCACTTGTGTGTGTGCTGCTCTAATCCATTTATACAATAACCCTCAACACTGTCAGTTTTGAGCACTATGCCATACAAGTCCAGTATTTGATGCAATCTGCGTTGACACTTGGGCCTTATGATCCAGTAGATTCAATGGTAATTTAAATGATGTGTCAGAGAAGCTATCTGTTGACTTTAGTAAGCCTAGAGAAGTAATCACTGTCTAAACCCCATGGTTTTAGAGTCAAACTGGGTCTTCCTGTATAAACAATTGCCTGCCTTTGAGCAGGAGCTCCTGGCACACTACCAGGCCCTGGTGGAGGAGGGATGCCTGCCCATAGGACACCCAGAGACCATGCTTGCTGAGCTGCCCAGCAGGAACTGGGTCTACGAGACCATAAATTTGGCCATGCACAATAGAATTCCATCCATAAAGGGAAAAGATTTGTTTGATATCAGGCCTTAGCAAGTCCAGAAATCACAAGTAAACTGCATGAGCAGGGAGCTCCCATCCCCATAGCACGTCATCTTGCTGCTTCGCTGCTCTCCCTCAGGTCCCCCTGATGGCCTCTTGAGTAGGTCTGGTTTCAAGATGGGCACTTACATTAATGTGGTGCCAGCTAAGCATCAAGAGCTATTGCAGCCAGTTTGTCCTAATTATGATGGTTCTTAAAAATTACTTCAAAACATGGCTTAAAACAATAAAAATAAATATTCTTATTATCGCTCACATTTCTGGGAACTGACCAAGTTCAGTTAGGCATATCTCACTCAGGGGCTCATGTGGCTACAGCAAAATATACGTTAATAATGCTTCCAAAGTCAGTTCACATTGTTATTAAGGTAAGGTCTTTGATATCATGCTCTTTGTTTAGCTGGAACAACATTCCTGTCAAAAGATGCTTTACTAAAAACTGTGAATTTAGCTATAATTCATGCCTTAGCTGAGAATTTAAGAAATTACAACTTTATCTTCTAGTTCAAAGTAAAGTTTTGTTGTTTTTTTATTTGAATTTGATATCATATCCTCCAATGCCCCTATTGTTTTTTTGAATCTCAATGTTTCAATGTTTCATATATTTTCTCTCTGCAATCCTGGGCAATCTTTCATTTAGGGACATATCCATTCTCCTCTTTCCTCATTTGCACACACAGATAGAGAGCAATTATTTCATCTGTTTTCCATTCTCATTTATTCTCCACTCCTAAATCCCAATCGCCAGTCTTAAGAGATCCCACTCAAATCTTTGTTTCCGTGTTGTCTATCATGTACAAGAAGAAATTATTGCTTTTATACAGAGAAACGGGTTACACGTAGGTTATTAAAATTCGCAAAAATATTCCATTTTTATTTTGTTGAATAGCTTCTATTTTGCTTTTTTTCTTTGATTTTCCAATTTCGTTTCCAAGGTTTCTAATTATCAGATTGGTTTGTTCCTTTTAACTGCTTCTGAACTATCACTTATTTTCTTGTTTACATTACTGTCTAATCATATTGCCTTATGTGCCCTGCTGTCTATTTTTTTGGACAATTAGGACACCATTTATGAAACAACTATATCCTTTACATGATAGTGGTTGGAAGGAAATGTACCTGTACCAAGTAAACTGCCAGTTTTCATGAATCGTCATTCCCACTCCCTATTTCCCTGGCAAAAGTCTTTAATACCATGCTAAGAAAGTGAACATTTTTGTGACTCATAAATTATGGCTGTTTTTAATTCCTATGAAAGATTCTTTAGGAGAGTTATTCCTATTTCCATTTAGATTCAGGTATAAGGACCATGAAATTATCTACTGAACCTTATCACATTGAGTAGGTAGATAATTGGAACCTTATAATAGACAAACCCTCTTGTCCAGTTTCTCTCCTGGCAAGTTAGTCTTTATTTTTGGCAAGTTTCCAAAATTAGTATTCTTAGCCCCTCATTCTTTGTGAAACTCCAAATTTACATGCCCAACACCATGCTAGACAGACCTATTAAGTATTACAGACATCATAAAATCAGAATAACCCAAACCAAATCATTGTCTTTCCTAACTAACCCAATTTCTCTCCCCTCAAAAATATTTAACCTACTGTTTTTTTTGTGTGTGTGGTGGTGGTGGTGGTTGTTAACAGCCTCAAAATCTAGCCAGGAAACAAAGCAAGAAACTTTGGGGTTATCTTTGAGTGTTTCTCTCGTACTATGTACAGATGTTGTTACTGTTTGTTTTGTTTAGCAACCCCCTCCAAAACCCTTTAATCTTTTCCCTTCAGTTTATCCTCTTTGCTACTCTAATAGTTCTGAACGGTAATACTGCTATAGAAGGGCCACTGTAATGGATTCCCAAGGCTGCCATCTTCACATATTTATTCCATTTTCCCTATCACTACTAATATGCTGATTCTAAAACTTACATCCTGCCCATTGACATATCTGTTCTAAATCTCTTAGGATTTCCATTATCACTGAGATAAACTCCCAAAGTCAAAACTCCCAAGTAGGGCGTTATGTCAAAGATTCTACACCATATGCACCTGCTATTTCATAATCTCTTGCTCTGATCCATCCAAAGTTGAGCTTTCTCCATATATGCCTTGTTGATTCTGATCCACTGCTCTTTGGAAAATTCCCTTCCTGCATGGTCTATTTTCCCTAACCTTTAACAGTCAACTCACATGTGGAATTATACCTGATTTTCCCAGAAGCCTATGCAGCATATCATATACCAAGGAATACCAGAAGTGTGTTTCTGGCACACTTTAAAATACTACAGTTTTGGGCAATACTTCTAAAATGATCAAAGAAATCAAGTTGTCAGTATTTACCATGGAATTACTCCTTGAATGTAATAATGACCCTCAACGTTTATATTGTTTCATTACTTTTCTCTATACACTGTTTGATAACTGACTGCACAGTTGTGCTTTGATCTTTCAACATATCTCTACTACCTTGGCAGTGTTCCTTTATGTAAAAACAAAATATCCTTTGGTTCTCATTGGACGTGACACTAAATCTCTTTATTTCCAGCCACAAATTATTGCCTTCATTACATAGCACTTAAAATCAGCTAATCTCCATGAGCCATCTGACTTTTTCTTTAGCATAGCTCTCTAAATGCCTGCTTTTACCCAATGAAATGAAGTTTACACATTTGTCAAATTTATGTCATCCTTGGGAATACTTATATTTAATATTGTCCCTGAGCACCATGCAATAAATCCCTGCCTTAAATAATCGAGATATACTACATTTTATTATAGTTATTTTTTCCATGTTTACTTTCTCAGCAGATGTTAAGCTGTTTGAGGATGTGAATTAGCAGAAAGTGTAGAGTATACCTTTCATAGTTAAATCTATAGAAACTAAGTCACAATTCTATACCATATCCGTATTCTGAATTATAAACCGAGAGACTGGGAATCAAGTCACACATAAGCTGCTTGACCTCCATGTTCTCCATTCACAAAAGTAGCCCTATTGCTTTACCTATAAAATAAACCAAAGGGAAATACAGATGGACCCTTTCAGCAGGTCTGGAGTGAGTTGAGAAAGAATCTTCTATGGTGCGGGCTATCTGGCTCGGGGAGGTATTAGCTAGAGGACAGGGTAGGCTTTGTCTAACTGAAGACCAAAAGGAAGCGGTAATAAAATCACAGTCAGAGAGGTCCATAACATTACAGGAAAAAGATCCAGTCCTCAGCTTATGACTAATAACCACATAATTCTATTCATAACTTTCCCTAAGAAACAAATATATGTAGTTGTTAAAAACAAAGAGCAGCCTCAGATATGGGCCCTGTAATAACAGATTTCATGAAACACATACATCTCATAAAATCACAACACCGTTGTTATGATGCCAATAGAGAAATCCTTTAATGTCTGCTTGACTTAATTTGCATAGATAATTGACAGCTCATTAGAAATGATGAAAGCAAAATGATGAAAACGGATCTAGAAGAAAGGACAGAGCCTTAGCTGGTGAATTTATTGCTAAGTGTATTCATTGACATTATGGACTTGTTATTGGGGACATTAATTAGCATTTTTCTCAAAGATCCCACTGTAAAACTTCAGAAAATGAGATGCAAACATATACAGGGAAAAGGTTACCTAGTATATTCATGGTCAAGAAGATAGTCAATTTCAATTTACTATTGTATCTTCAAGTCTGGGGTACAGTGATGTTATTAAATTAATCCAGGAAGCCAGAATTATAGTTCAGTAATCAATTGTATTTAATTTTACTGTAAGGATTAAACATGTGTACTATCTTTGACGCTTTCAAAGATAACTCTAATAACTTAAAATCTACATCAAACATTGGATGAATTTATTTATTTATGCAGTTATGCACTTATGCATATGTATTTAATTCATATTTATTAGGTGCTTACTTCTAACTCAAAATGCTGACCAAGTAAAATGAAACAATACGATTGATAAATTCAGGACTGTCCCATTGATATATAAAGACTTCCTAAAATGAAGAAGACAAACAACCAGATAGAAAATTAGGTGATATATGAACAGACAGTTCAGAGGGAAGAATAAGTACTTTGCCATTGAATAAAATTCAGTGTTGTGGGTTCTTATCTAATATTAAGAGGAATGTAAATGACACTTTTATTGACAGAAAGTTTTCACATCCGTTAATGGTGGAGTAGCTCCTACTGAATTATCTCTTCTACTGATAACTACAAACTCTTGAAAAAACGTAAAATAACTAATTAAAGGCACTGAAGAGAGATCAAAATCAGACAGAAACTGGAGGAGGACTCACACTTTGAAGGACAGGCAGTTCTTTTCACACGATCTGGACTGAGTGTGGTTGCAATTGGGGACACGGGGGCTAGTGAGAAATTGAGAAGAACTTGAAGCCTTTCTAGCTTTCACAACCAGAGGCACAGTTTGAGGCAGTGACAATAGCTAGGAAGTCTGGGGAAATATCTCAAACAAGGGAGCGAAAGGGAAAAAATCATGAATTCTGCATACATACAAACCCCATTCAAATTTTTGGCCAACCCTTGACGTATATATGTCAGGGACAGATTCTAAGCCTCCCAGCTAAGACAGAAGTAAAGATTTCAGCTACTTCTCATTTTAGTAGAGACATAGGATTTTAAGTTCAGCCATGTTAACTGCCTGTTTAAAAAGGAAAACAAAGCAGAAGGAAAGGGGAAAAAAAACAAAAACATTAGTTTTGAGGGAATATAACAGAACCTCTATAATATATCATTAACAAAGTCCAGAATACAATATAAAATTATCAAAATTATTAGATGTTTGAAGAAAGATGAAAACATGATCTATACACAAGAAAAAAGGCAAGAAATAAATATCAATCCTGAAATGACTCAAATGTTAGAAATAGTACATGATTATTTTAAAGGACCTATTATAACGATGCTCAAGATAAAGGAAAAAATATAATAAGTAATAAATTGTAGCAGGAAATTGGAAACTAAAAACAAGCAAAATAGAACTTCTAGAAAAATAAAATAAAATATCTGAAATTTAAAAATATATATATTTATATATAAATATACAAAAATATAAATATATATATATATATAATAATCTGGGCTTAGCAACAGACTGGACATGAAAAAAGAAAGAAAATCAGTGAATCTGCAGATAGAACAATAGAAATTCACCCTCCCACACACACACAGAGTCTCTTTGTCATGTGGAACAATATCAAAAGTCTTAACATATATATAATGGTGTCTCAGAAGGAAAATAGATAAGAATGCATCAGAAAAAAATATTGATCAAATTATGCTCCCAAATTTCCCCAAATTAGTGAAAAACCTACATTTACAGATTCCAGAAGTTTAGCACCCCCTGCAGAGGATAAATCCAAAGGAAATTATAGCTAGATATATTATATTTATATTTCTAGAAACCAAAGTTTGAATTTTGAAAGGATCCAAAGAATCCTGAGAAGAGTGCATCATTCCCTACAAAGGAATAGTGACACAAAGGGCTTACCGCCTCTCATCAGAAGGAATGGTGACCAGAAAGGAGGGAAACCACAGTGTAAAGTGTAAAACCCTCTGAACAAAAAACACTTAGTGAAAATATTCTTTAATAATAGAAACAAGAGAAAAGCTACAGGAAGAGTTCAGGCTGAACGGATTTGATACCAGAGAGAATCACAGATTCTCGGAAGAAATGCAGGGTTCTAGAGAAATGGCGAATAGGTGGGTAAACATGAAAGGATATTTTACTCCATTTCTTTATAATGCATATGAAGTTGAAAGCAAAGGTAACAACATTGTCTAGTGGATTTATATTGTAATTCAATAAATTATGCATAACAACTAGAGTATAAAGGAAAAGCAGGTGGTAGATCAACCTTTATAGTTGCAAGTTTCTTATATTTTATGGGTGGTAGTTTAATATTATCTCAGATATTCTATTCCCTAAGAAAACCACTAAAAAATGAAAAGAGCTACAGCTCTAAAGAGAAAACTGACAAATTAAAAATGAAAGTCTGAAAGAGTATTGAATTAACTGAAAATACATTTGAAAGGAGGAATAAAGAAGCAAGGAAAACATATGGGACAGAGAGAAAACAAATTAAAAATCATCTATCAGAATCCAAACATACGGCTAATTAAATTATGTATAAAGGGTCTAAATACTCCAATTAAAAGGTAGATCAGTCTATTTCTATGCTGTCCAAAGAGATTCAGTTTAAATATAAATATATATTTAAATATAAAGACACAGATGGATAAACAATAAAATGGATATATAAAAGAGACATGCTATGCAAAGAGCATGCACAGAAAAGCCAGAGTGACTATATTATTATCACATGCATTATAGAGAAGACAAAGACTATTACCACATATATAGAAAGATATTTCACAATTATGAAAGGGCCGATTCATCAGAAAATCCAAACTAAAACTTTTAAGTTTAATAGAAATTAAGTTTTGAATTTCCATCTAATAGAAATTCAAAAATACATAAAGCAAAAGCCAATAAAGCTGAAAAGAATAATAGAAAATTCCATAACCACAGAGGGGATTTTAGATGCTCTCTTACAGCTTGCTACAGAGATTAGACAAAATATATCTGTAAAGATAGAAGTACTGAAGAAGAAAAGTGGAAGAACTGAGCAACAGTACAAACCACCTTCATTTATTTGAAATTTATTGACTTATATACCCAACACCTGGAGAATGTCACTTCTGTTTCGGTGCACATGGTATGTTCCTCAAGACAGATTGAATGTTGGACATAAAACAAGTATGTCTATATATATATTTTTTTTTATTAGAGAAATTGTAGGTGTATATAAAATTCATGCAGAAAATACAGGGTAACCTTGTACCCCCACTCACAGCAAGTTTTCTCTAATATTAGCACTTAGCCTTGTAAACTTTGTTACAATTATTGAAACAATGTTATTATACCTATTCTGTTATCTATAGTTCATAGTTTATATTACATAGTTCACTGCTTGTATTGTACAAATCTCTGTTGCTGTTGTTTTTAGCTTTGTTCTGCTAACATATATAACCTAAAACTTCCTCTTTTAACCACATTCAAATACACAATTCAGTGGTGTTAATTAACCCACAATCTCCCTCTCTTATCACCCTTTCTTTCAACCCATGGAAACCAAAAAATGTATCCTTTTGGCAGTAAATCCCTTACTTTAAATATAGATGTCAAGATCTTGGGGTAGGATCTTGTCTTCTTTATTACTCTATCCCCAAAGAGTAAAGGTATATATGATAGGCTTAGTAAATATTTGTTGAACAATGAATGAATCAGATATTTTGCATATCAAATGAAACTTAATGCCATTTTTATAATTACATAGCTAGCAAAATATTTTGACAGAATTGTTGTCAACCAATTTAAATAATTCTTTGAGCATCTTTTGTTTCAATTTGGAAAATAAATGAAAAGAATTATTTACAAACTACATATCAGCAACATATAAGGAACATTGTAGGTCAAGAAAACTTAGCCTCATTTCTCACTTTTTAAATAATTAAAACAAACTTCGAGCCAATAATATGAATAAAAGACCTACTTCAGAACTATATTAATTTCAGGTAAAAAGAGAGATGAATAGGGAATTAAGTAACAATTGGATGCATGAAAATGCATGAAGGCACTTATACAAAATCATCAAACAGAGAGAATGTCAAGATCAGAAAGACAAGACACAAAGATACAAACATCAAATGTGTAGTTCTGGAGCTAAATTCCATTTAGTACTTTTAAAAAACTTTTTATTGTAGTCATATGTATACAGCTCAAAATTTCCCATTTAAACCACTTTCAAGTGTAGTGGTATTAATTACATTTAGAGTATTGTACTACCAGTGTGAATATGCATTACCCAAACATTTTAATTAACTCAGACAGAAACTCTGCACCCATTAACTAATGACTACCCACTCCCCTCAACTCCTGATACCTGATATCCTGTAGTCTTGTATCCGTCTTTATAAATTTTCTTATTTTAGATGTATCATATAAGCAATATCATACAATATTTGTTGTTTTGTGTCTGGCTTATTTCATTCAACTTGTGTCTTCAAGGTTCACCCATGTTGTAGTGTGTATCAGAACTTCAGACCTTTTTACAGCTGAATAATAGTCCATTGTGTGTATATACCACATTTTATTTATCCATCCAGCTCCTGATGGACACTTCCGTTGCTTCCACCTTTTGGCTATTGTTAACAATGCTACTATGAACATTGGTGTACAAATATCTGCTCAAGTCCCTGCTTTCAAATCTTTTCGGTATATGCCAAAAAGTGAGATTGCCAGTTCACCTAGTAATTTTTTAGCTTCCTTTTTTCATTGTTTTATTCTAGGCATTTTTTAAGTATGTTGTAAACTTTACAGAACCATGGAATCTATTTGTCAAGTAAAAGCAATACTATCTTCTGTAACAAATAATACCCAAATCTCAGCAATTTATTTTTAGCACAACAAAGA
Organism: Cabassous unicinctus; assembly: GCA_029593785.1. Taxonomy (NCBI): domain Eukaryota; kingdom Metazoa; phylum Chordata; class Mammalia; order Cingulata; family Chlamyphoridae; genus Cabassous; species Cabassous unicinctus. The sequence goes on along the minus strand of JAQZBX010001787.1, from coordinate 53,811 downwards.
TCCATTTCTCACTAGGCTGCGTTTGAGGTGGGTGTTTTTGCTTGGGCATAGCTCCTCGGTTGCTCTCCTCTGGGTGGTAAAGTCAACGATCAAGTCTCCTTCCAGCTTAAAGGTGCAGAAAGCACTTTGTGTCTTTCTGTCTAGTGGCGTGGACATGCATGAGGGAGAGGGGGAGGAGGATTCAGAAGTTAGGCTTTCCACCACATTTAACGACCAGCAGTGGTCCCACCCAGGTGCAAGAGGGCTGGGAGATGTGATTTCTTCATGTGTCTTGGTAGAAAATAAATGATTTAGTGCCACTGAAGGTAATCTTGTCCAATAATTCTGATTCACAGGCTCTTTCCCGTGAGCTGTTTTGCAAGGATGCAACCATTTTGTGCTTACGTATCTCCTTAAAAGGGACGTGCACGGCTATTTCTTTCCAGAATGTCTCATTCCATACTGAAACATACATAAAATTTAAACTGTTCTTTGTGTCAGTCAATGTGGGGTTTAGTTTAATTGTGCTCAAATGATAGGTATCATGTTTCCTTCTCACCTTTTTGTGATTGCTTTTAAGAGGAGATGCATGCTATACAGCATCATATTTCCCAGAACACCCTGTTTTAGGTCTACTTGAAGATTTCACTTCAACTCTATTTTTACCTATTCATTGCTGTCTGATCATAACTCACTCTCTGGTGCTATACTGTGTGGGGTTTGCTTTCAGCCTGAAATCTGAATCACTTTCCATAAGAATTTGAGCAAACTCATTTCTTATTTCTTGGAGTTGTTTTTCAGTTAAAGATTTAAAAGCGATATGATTGCTTAGTGCATATGTATCTCCAAAACTGCTGAACATCAACTTCTTTCAGAAGTTGAAACAGTTGAAAAATTGTGCTTGGCATCAAATCAAGAGGAAAATTTCCACTGCATCTAAACTTGAGTGCTGCCACTGTGGAAGTTATCGGCAGGTTCGTTAAAAGTTTGAGCAGCTATTTTTCACCGCCTTTGCCTGTTTTGGGATTATCTACCCCCTTGTAGATCATCCTTTATTTTGCTGGAACAGACCTTGGGAACTGTCTTGCACAGCCCTTTGAATACAGTGGAAAAGAATGAGCATCAGCAAAATTAGACTGAGCTGGGCTTGGGAGGCAAACCTCTATAACTCTTCATTTAGAGTTAATCTAGGTGTAGCTGGAAATCCAGACACTAATATCAGGTTGCCAGAAAAGAGGCGGCAGCAGTAGTGATTATGATGCCAACATCTCCCTACGGGCAAGTGTTGTACTTCAGCTCTACTCACACTGGTTATCTTTGAAATTCTCTGAACTTGCCCTACTCATTTATATCCATTTGGTTTAGCATCTATGCGCTTCCGACTTCCTGAGAGCAAATACTGCTTATCCTCCAAGCTTCAGTCCAGGCAGTGGCTTCTCCTTGACTCCACCTGCAGCATGTGCTCTCTCCCAATGCCCACACTGGAACACCACCGCATGTGTAGCTTTACTTCCTACATATTTCCACTACATAGTATATCATAAATTTCACTGATGACATTATAGAATGTAGTATAATGTATGGGCAAGTGTTAAAACACTGTCTGAACATAAAATTCACTGTCTTAGTGCCAAGCAGAACAGTGTCTAGTTCTCTAGACTGCAGGGAGATTTAAATGAGATAATCCATCAAAGTCAGGGCTGCAAGATTTAGCAAGTAAAACTATAGGATGCCCTGTTAAATTTGAATTCTAGAATTCAATTTAAATTTGATTTCCCAAATATTGCATAACACATATACATACTGAAAACACATTTGTCGTTCACCTAAAGTCCAGGTGTAACTCTATGTCTTGTATTTTATCTGGTAACCCAAACCTAAAGTTCTGAACTCAAAGCCTGGTATACAATAATAGCTAAAATGAATGAATGAATGAGTGAATGCAACTATTCTGTTAATTATTTTATGTGGCATTTGTTTTAAAAGCATATTGTTTATGTAATTCAAATTTATTATCTTAAAAGTGAATTTAGTTGATGCCATAGTCTGGCATTTACATGCTAATATTTTAGAAAACACTTGAATATAATCAAACTTTTGGGATAGTCATTGTTCATGTAATAAACATACTGAATTGCAATTTTTATTTGCTAACCACGGAACAATCCTGTGCAATGTGGGTGGAAAGCCCTTGGCCTTGAATCTGTGCTAATGTGGTGAGAAGCTGCACAAACATTTACTTTTCAAAGACCGGCAAACTCACCAGCAATTCACGCTCAGCTCAATGTAGAGAGATCCTTGAAACTGGCAAGGCAAACAATGCGAGCAAACACACCAAAACTGGGGAATCAGGTAATCCACCCTGTGCCTTTATAGAGGACCTTATAGAGTACTTCCTAAATTGCTAATATAGTTACTAAGAACAAAATTCAAAAAAGACGAAACAGAGAGAGAGAGAGAGAAACAGGGAGAGAGAGACAGAAACAGATCAGTAAGAGAGATTTCTTGATGCTCTACATATTTTCCACGAGTCTTAAAAATATTTCTGTCATCTTTCAGTTTTTCTCTTTGTGAAGATATCATCCCCTGTAAGGCAAAGTTCTCATTCAACCACCAACCCCACAGTTTCGGCCTCTTTTTGATCAAGAACCATAATTCTTGTATTACCATTTGACAATGAAGTGAAATTTGCACCTTTCTTCCCTGAGCTTCTATTAAAATGGTAAAGATTTCATTATATTATTCCTGACTGAAAAATGGTGATACCTTTCTTGCTTTCTTTTGCTTTGCAGCCTCTTTATAGATTCATTATTCAGATGCCAAAGTGTCACCAGTGTTCTCTTGTACAACTGGAGTTTTAATTTCAAACTTCTCTGTATGGATGTATATGTTTTATGTCAAGACCCTGAAAAGAGTCAGCTGGAAGTGAGGGTGAAAAGAGTTCAGATGGGGTAAGAGTGATAGATCTTTACAAAATAATGCATCATATTTTTAATGGCATGACAAAAAAATGTATACTGAATTCAGATAAATAAAATATAAAAATCTTCTGTGATTTAAATAATTCTAATGTTAGAGTGCCTTAATCCCAAATGTAGTGGACAATCTATTATATTTCATCTATATATGCATGCATGTATGTGCATGCATGTATGCTAGAAAATAAAATAAATTTTAAAATTATTTAGAGATGGATTTCATAGAAATTATTTTCTAACAGGACAGAAAGAGAGGAAACAACAATTAATTGAGCATGTATCAGGATAGAGGTACTTAGCACAAAATTCACTTAATTGTATCTTTATGTTTCTGTGAAATCTGCAGTGTTAGCTTCCTTTTCACAGATAAAGAGACAGAGGTTCAGAGAGCTTAAATGTGTTCGTACAGGCAGTTTGTGTCAGAATCAGGACTCACAATTCCCCAGATCTCACCATAAGGGTTGATTCTTTCTGAAACCCCAGAATGAGAGTAAGTAAAGAAATATTAAATGAAGAGCCTATACCATAATGGTTATTTATTTCTTGCCTAATTTTACTACTGACCAAAGGTGGAAACTAACATGAGCATGTGTGCATGTAAATTTGCCGTGATTGAATGTGAAAAAGCACCCTGTATCACATTAGAACGATTAGCTCTGCCTTTGGATAACTGAGATATTTTTAAATACCCTTGTCTGGGTAAGACATCTTTTTCCTTAAACATTGAATATAAAACATTACATTAAAAAATGGGCTTAAAGAACACTAATGATATGTTAAGCATTATAAACAAAATAAGATCCCAGAAAGAAATAAAAAGAATGTTTTGGGGAAAAAGAATACAGAGATGTAAAAAGAGTAAGAACCGAAGATAATGTAAAACAATGGTAGACAATTCTTTTTCAGATTATAGTAGTGGACAATATAATTTGAAATATCCTGCCAGTAAAATGCAAATAAGCAATAGATAAATTACTATAGAGAATAAATATTTAATACATTTTAGACTTCAGAGTGACTGCATGAAACCTCTAGGACTTTGCAATAGAAAAATAACTAAATCCACATGGGTGAACAGCAAGCAAATAAGAAAGCTAGTTTTTTTTTTTTTTCTTTCTTTCTTTCTTTCTTTTTTTCCTTGGGGGAAGATGTCCCATAAGATGATGGGGTTAAAGACCAAGCCTTGACAAACCCCAAGATGGAATTGAGACCCCTATTAAGGCCAGCTTCTGGGAAACGCACTTGTGACAGTGTGAGTGTATCTGAAAGTGTTTGGTGTTCTTTCCTTAGAGAGATGGGGACTATGCCTACTGGTATTTGTTCTGAGAGGACCCAGCAACTAAATAAGTAAAACCCTTGGCAAAGCCACAGCCATTGGGCATGAAGATGTATGAATGGCGTAAGGCTGAGGAAGAGCCAGGAAGACTGGAAACTGTCACTGCCACCTTCAGGGTAGCAAGCACCAGCAGTCTACTGCAAGGCAGGGACAAGGTGTGGCTAGAGACGACTCTGAGTTGCATGTGCATAGGGAAATTTGAAGGTTGAACAGAAACATTGAGAAAAACCTTAAAGAGACCAGCCCCCATCCTAAGCACAATGCAATGCTTGAGGAATTTGATGCCCGTGTTACCCTGAAGGTAAGCTCAGCAATAGTAAATCCCAAACCCAGCTCAATTCCTGACTAATTCAATTCAACTCATCACAGCAGTGGCCAGGCATAAATACGATTTACCTCCGTCTCTACTGTCCTACACACACACACACAAAACGTCCAACCTTCAAGCAAAATCGGAACAAAACAAAAGAAAAATCATGAAATATCTAAAAAACCACAGTAAAACATCCACTGTCAAGATCCAAGGCAAGAAAATAATGAGACTCAGATATTATCCAGGGGTTGCCATTATCAAACAGGGGATTTTCAATAGCTACAATTAATAAGTGAAAAGCTCTAGAGACAAAGGTGGGCAATAGACAGCAGCAAACAGATGGTTAATGTCAGCAGAGGGATAGAAACTGAAATAAAGAAACAAAGAAATGTCAGGGAACAAAAATGAAAGAAAGACAAGAATGACTTTGATTGGCTCATCAGTACATTTCATATAAATGCAGAAAGAATCAGTGAAGTTGAAGGAAGGTCAATAAAAAGTATCAAAACTGAAACATAAAGAGAAAAACGACTTAAAAAAACAGAACAGAATATGAGAGAGAGAGATGGGAAAATATCAAACATGTGTAATATGAATCCCAGAAGGAAGAAGAGATAAATCAGAAACAATAAATATTTGACATTATAAGACTTGTTATGCACATGATAATTTTATAATAATATATAAATATTACATGTATCTATTAAGTCAAAGAAATCATATCACAGATTCTCAGGGAACCTCGTGGAACTCCAAGCGGGATTAATACACCCCAACACACACACACACACACACACACACACACACACACACAAGCATTCACATAAACTCAGTCTGAAAGCCACTTATAAAGAGAAAAAATTTGATGTCATTCAAAAGGACACATTACATGTAAAGGTAAAAATATAGAGATTACAGCAGAAGTCTTGTCAGAAACCATCCAAGCCAGAAAACAATGTAGTATGATATTTTAAATACTGGGGGTGGTGGAGGCCAACGCAGAAATCAATATCCAGTGAAAACTTCAGACAAAATAGAAGCCAAAACGTATACTTTTTAGACAAAAAACTGAGAGAACTCATTGTCAACAAACCTGCACAATTTAAGTTAAATACTAGAGAAACTTACTCAAGTAGAAGGAATTTGAGGCTAGACAGAAATTAGATCTAAACCAAGAAATAAGTTCCCCAGAAGCAGTTAAAATAAAGGTAAACATACAAGATTTCTTCTTCTTTTTTATATCATTCTGACAGGCAAATGAATGAAAATTAAGTGGACATTGCTAGCACTGTATTTTGGGCTAATAAGATTTTCAGAAGTAAACTGTATGACAAAAATATTATAAAAATGGGGTGATAAGAAAGGGAATTATATTGTTGTAAAATGCTTACACTACATTACATCACCTGAGGGAATATTGTGAGTAAATATATATTTGCAAACAGAGCAAAACTACAATTTTAAAAAAGAAATGCAAATATAAGCCAATAGTTGAAATAAAATGGAATCACATTTGATGCATAAATAATCTGAAAGTTGGGCAAAAAAAAGAAATAAATTCCATAGAATGCATGGAACAAATGGAAGACAGCAAGCAAGCTGATATATTTTAATTCAAGCATATCAATAATTCCATTATATAAAAAGACTAAGTCACTTTTAAAAGATACAGATAGGTTAAGAGTTAACAGAGGAAAATAATATACACCATCAAATAACTAAACAAGAACACATAAATAAGATTGGTGTGACTGGCTTAACGTAAGAAAAAGTAGATCACAGCCTAAAGGATACCATCATGGATAAAGTATAATATTACATAATGATAAAAGAGTCAAGTTCCCAAGAAGACTTAAAAATTGAACAGAAATTCAAAATGCATGAAGCACAAACAGATAAAACTGAAAGAAGAAAAAGACAAATCCACAATTTTAGTTTGGATTTAACTTCTCCTCTTTCAGCAACAATAGAACAAGCATACAGAAAATGAATAACGACATAGAAAACCTGAACAATTATAGCCAACTTGTCCAAAGAGAACCCTTCACTTAAAAAGAGAAGAATAAAATCAATTTCAAAAGTATATGAAACATACACCAAGGTACACCATTAAACAACCCTCAACTATTTTAATCAAGAATTTAAATCATACATTGAATATTTTGTGAAAAAAAACTGATTACTTTCGGTAAACCCTAAATATTTGATAATTGAAGGCCACACTTTTAAATAACCCAGGGGTACAAAGAATGAGTCAAAAAGAATATATTTTGAAGTGAAAGAAAATGAAAGCACAACTAAATGTGTGAGACGTAGTTGTGTTGGGTTTAAGATTTCATAATATTAAATATTTATATTAGGAAAGAAATAAAGATTCAAAAGAGTAGTCCCAGCTTCCACCTAAAGAAACTTAAAGCGAGGAGCAGTTCAACCCAAAGCAAGTTGAAGAAAGGAAAATAAAATAAACTTCTAGTTATCAGAAAAACAGCCACAAATTTGATTAATCTGTAGTTCGACTGATCAAGAAAAAAAATGAGAGAGATAAGACAAGTATTACCAATATCAATACTGAATGAGGGAGCAATAATAAAAAATTCACAAGCATTTAGGAAGATAATAGAGAAATGTTATGGACAAATTCATGCACAGATTCTGGAAACTTAAATGAAATATCTTGAAAGACAATTTTCTTGAGACACAAACATCCAAAGCTCACTCAAGAACAAATGAATAACATGAACTGTGTTATATCTATTAATGACAATGAATTTATAGATGAAAACTTTCCAACAATAAATCCTTCCAGCAATAAAACCTGTTCATAGGGATTCAATGGCAAATTCTGTCATGAATTCAAGAGGAAAATAATCCAAGTTCTATAGAAAATATTTCAAAGTATCAAACATTTCAAAATGTGTTTGTTTCTCAACAAGAAAGAGGGAAAATATTAATTTTCATCCTCAAGTATTTTTGGTAATCTATATCATTCTCTTACACATATTTGCAGGACATTCACTTCAAATGTGTATTTATAAATATATTTGTACATTTTGGTAAAATACAATTTTAATTTCATCACTGCAATCATGGTGATGCACCATGAAAAGAATTATTTGGTTGTGCAACACAATCAATTCCCAATACATATATACTCTTTAATTTCTTCATTTAATAAAGCCATTGCTTTATCACAACAATGTGCTCCACCATTTTTTATCACACAAAAACAGCTAATTTCTATCTTCATTTTAAAACTTTTTACTGAATTTGCAAAGCACTCAGCTTATTATCAGCTATTTCAACCTTATCAGAAAGGACTTCTAGAAATTTACTTTGACTCCGTGAATTGGATGAAAAACAAAGAAACAGTATTGAAATGAACAAATTTCATATTTGAAACATCTAATGACACTGATTTAAAACCAACATAATTTAACTGCCTGCAAAGTTCTTCTGCTAATGGAGTCAACACATTAATGGTTATTTTAACTTTTTATACTGCACAAGGGAACTTGGAATAATGAAAAAAACAACAACCCTAATTTAGAACAATAGGCATTTAATCAAAACGAAAAGCCCTGCTCCACAGAGAAATAAGTGGAAACAACCACCTATGTGAAATCATCATCTTGCAACACAGATTTGCTAAAATTCCTACCGATGTTTAAAGTAGATATTGAGGCGGTTTCATGTTTTCTGATTTTCATGTGGTCAGAGATTTTACTGTTGGCCCCCATGGGGAGGGGTAAATATCAGCAAATATTTTCTGCAAGTTTCACATGCATTATCAACTTCACTGGAGAAAAAACAAACTAACAAAAAACCACCAGAAATTTGATACTTGATTTTAAAAATTAAACTTCTATCTCATTGTTGCTGAAAGGATTTATTCAAATTAAACCAGAGTGTTTCCAAAAATAAAACAAATAGATAATTATAGAAAAAAATAAATGACAACCCCCCATAGCAATATTTCCAGACCATTCTCTATGTCAGGGGTCGGCACGTTTCCCTGTAAAGGACTGCATGGTAAATATTTAAGGTCTCTGTCACAACTACTCATCTCTGTTATGGTGGCACAAAAGCAGCCACAGCTATATAAGAAAGCCCATGGCTGTGTTCCAATAAAACTTTATTTGTGCACTCTGAAATTTGAATTTCTTATAATTATTGTGCACCTTGAAACATTATTCTTTTTTCTGACTGTTTTCAACCATTTAAAAATAGAAAAAAATAAACATTAACCTTTGGGTGGGCGCTTGCTGACCCCTGCTCTGCACACTGGAGAATACTATATTTTCCCAAATGTTGTTTTAGGTAAACCAGCATGGCTGGTCACCCAAGTCAGAGGCAAAAGCTGAAAGTGTTGCAGAGGAAAATTTTTTGAGCGAGCACCGGTTTTTTGGAATCCTGGAGTCAATTGTGCCAGAACATGAGAGAAGTGGCCCATAGGGACCCAGTAGTTTTGGGGAATGAGAAGGTTTTAAGAAGACATCAACATAATGTCCCGTTAAAAGGGGCTTCACCCAGCCCCTTTGCAGGTAGGAGATGTGGCCGAGTGGGAGGTGGAGCAGGAAAGAGAGACCAGGTAGGGCCGTCTGGAAAATGCCCAGTGGTTGCTGCTGCGAAGGATAGGGTTTGCCCAGCCCCACAGGGACTCAGAAGTCCAAGGGATTTTAAGCTCAGACACTGCTGCCGTCTGACCAGTGGCCAGATGCAAATGTCTATTTCTCTGGGGAGCTTTTCTTGCCTTCTCCGTGGGTTTTATTACTCCTTCCCCTGAGCTACTGCTGCACTCTCTGTCTCATCATCCCGTCAGCTCTCACAGGTTCCTGCGCTCAGGTACTTTGTGTCAGCCTCCCCAGCTAGCCTGAGTTCCTTAAAACTGTGGACAGCCCTTCAGGACCTGGGATGATGTCTGACAGTGACTGGAGAACTCCATAAATACCTGCTGTGAAAACCTAATTATAGCACAGATATGATTTTCATTCTGCCTTTGTCACTCAATACTTTATTATAAGCATTTCATTTTGCTTTATAGTCCTCATAATTATCATTTTAATGGCGGCATAAAAGTCCATCGAGTTTGTGTGTCATAATATCCTATATTATTTCCGCCTTGTGTATTGACATTATCTCCACCGTTTTACTATTAATTAAATACTTAATTAGCTATTACTTTGTCTATGCTGAAATTTGAAATCTTGAAGGGATGATTTGGAATACTTATGTCTCTTAAGATGTCTTTACAATGGAATTTGATTACTTTTTCATAAACACATTTTCTTCTTGATCCAAGCAATATTTAATATTACAAGTGAGTCTATATGCAGATGAATAAATACTATATAATATATAGATATATGTATATTCTTCTAATGATATGTTAATATATAAAAATAAATTATAGACAGGAATCTATAAATATATGCATGAATATAAGATATGCTTACCATTTAAACTGGAAAAAATAAATTTTGGGAAAATATCTTATACTCAGTTTGTAAGATCTGAAGCAAAGGGTTTGGTCCAACAGAACTCTGCTAAAAAAAAAATCCAGCATCAGATAAAGGAAAGCTCTTGAATGTAGGCTTCCAATAATTATTAAGCCAGAAATTAAGGGACCAGCTGAGGTATATATGATTTGTACAATTTTCTCTGATTCATCTATTCCAAATATAACTGACTAAAATTTTAAATTAATTATTTATAATTATTTATCAAATTTCCAAAAGAATCAGCAGTGATTTCTTTTTAAACAATTTTATTTAGGTACAATTATCATACAATAAGGCACACAGGATGTTTAAAATGTTTGGCTTCAGAGCTTTAGCATATGCGTACACTTGCAAAACCATGGCCGCGAGAGTGGCAACAATCCCACCACCGGGAAAAGTTCTCTAATGCCTCTTTCTAGTCCCTCTTCCCGCCTTGTGTCCCTAAACACTCAAACAACCACTTCTGTGCTCTCTGTCACTGTAGGTTAGTTGGCTTTTTAATAATTTTACGTAAGTGGAGTCATAAAGTCCAAACTTTTCTTTTTACATGGCTTTCTATATGCCAGCAATTATGATAAAAATTTTGGTTTATGTTCCCTATATCATTATTTTACGGAGTATCATGGATGGCACACGGCAGGAGAGAGCTTTGACATGCCATGAAGGTAAGAGTCTTCCCTGAATTCTTACCCTATTTGAAGGTTCTCCTACACTCACCCTGTAGAGAGCAGGAACAATGTCTCACTCATCTCTTGTTCTCCACAGTACTTATCCCACTACTTCATATCTTGTGTCTTGTCCTACAAAGCATATTTATGTTGATTTGAACCAAAATGATATGGATTGAATTTAAAGGGGCAGGTAGAGTACTACTTGACAGCTAAATTCCCAGTTTAGGAAATGTTGCACTAAAGAATAACCACCCAGGCTGGGTGATCTTGATTTCCTACAAGCCTGGGAACACAAACTTAAAATTTATAACTCAAAGAGCGTGGTGATGCTCTTTCTGAGATCATCACCTGTGTGATCTGGAATACTGCCTTACCAACTTCTTCCAGATTACTATCAGAATAAAAAAATACTGAAAACCAAAACTTTTGAGACTCTGAAAAATATATTTGTAGGCCCAACTTTCAGAAATATTGGCATAGAGAAAATCACACTGGACAGTGTCAAAACACAAGGCTTCAGGACCTAGTTTTAACACTTCCTAGTATGTGATCTTGGCAACTCATCAGACATATTTGCTGTTTGCTGGACAATTGCTGATTGTCCAGAAAACATAGACAATAGGAGCTAATTCATGGGGTTATTGTGAAGATTGAATAAAAATAGGTAACATGCCTAAGCACTGAGCAGAATGCTGTGTATATTGACTGTGATGAGGAGGTGTGAATATAATCAACTGAGAAATTAGATAGATTCTGGGCACTTAACTTTGAAAACACTTGTAGGGGACAGGGAGGCAGGATATAAGATTGGATGGCATATGAAGTTGGACTTTGATAAGTCCGATGCTTTTGGCAATTCTACATCATTGTGGACCAAAAGACAAGAAGGGTGTGCTCAAGCCACCATTAATTAATAGCTATTTGGCTTTCAACAAGCCACTTGACCTCTGTCAAGTCAATGAACTTAATTATAAAATGGTAATAACCACACTTACTTATGTGATCTCACAGGGTTATTTTGAAGAATACATAGGATAATGTATGTGAAAGCCCTTTGCAAATGACCGCATGTGCTCCCAGAAAATTGTCATAAGCATGACTATTTATTGAACCCTATAGCAGCCATCTAGGGCCTGGGCTTATTGTCAGCCTTCCTTTCTGATCCATTGAGGAGGGTTACACAACATTTGATTGGCCATATCCATTAGGCAGCTAACGGCTATCGTGACACATCCCTTAAAATGAGGTCTGGCTGGAAACTGACATGGAGGGAGTACCTGGTGGCCCGTGGCACCTCCAAGTCTTCCCACCATCAGGAAGACGTCTGGGGCTGCATCTCCGGGGCTGCATCTCCAGGGCCGCAGTTCTTATGCAGTTGTCAAGGGCAGTGACGGGCGGCATCACCCAAATGAAACAAACTGGGGCAAGAACCTCACCAAAGAGGTCTGCAAGACTTCTGACAACCATGTCATCTCATTACAAATGCCACAGGCCTTCACGGGTCCTCTTCAGTGTGTCTCGACCTTAAAGTCTGTTTTTGTCAATCTTCCTACCAGGACTTCTTTCAAAGGAAGCAGTGTAGTGGATCAGCACAGACATGAGTCATGCACCATACTGTATCCTCTTCTTAGAACAAATGAATCACACGTGAATGGAAGGAAAAGTCTGCTTTGAGTTACGTGGTGCCACAGGCAGCTAAAAGCCTGGGATGGCAATATTTGTACAAACATAAAATAATGGAAAAGAGGTGATGATTATCATCATAGAGATGGAAGTAAAATTGTATACGTTTAGTGGTAGGGGAAGTTCATAATTATTTAATAAATAAATACTATTTTTATCCAACAATTATTTGCCAGTGACTTTCAAGGCCCTCTCTGTTGGAGAACAGGAATGGTCCCTGCTCCCTTGGAATTTGTATTCCAGTGAAGAAGCCATGCAGGCATGCATTAATAATCCACACAGACACACTCACACATCTGGAGCTTTGATTCTTTTCCAGCTTCCTGTTCTCCTTTCCATGTAAGCAATAGTTCTGTTTTGTTGTGAAACTGAGAGAACACTCAGTGTATTCAAAATTCCCAGAGTTCTTTTGATTATTGTAAATTCCAAATGTGACTAAAGAAATAAGAGACTCTAAGAAATGGCTGGGCCTCTGAAGAAGAAGCCAGAAGCATATATACCGAAGGTTGTGCAGGAGTGGGATTTGGAGCTACTGATGTTTGTGTATAAGGGGAGAAGGTAGCAGGAATTAGAGACAACAGGGTCAGGCTCTACAAACCATGCCAGACTTTGCTCTGAGATCTGACCAAGAGCTTTCAGATGTTCCTCCATTATTCAAGCGACGGTAGTGTTGCCTGGGTTTCCAGGTACAGTGCGGATGCAAGCAGAGTGGGGCAGGAGATCTGGAGAACTCCAGCTGTAGTCTTCTAGCTGGAAAGAAAGGACAGCTATCCTACGCCAGGCTCCCTGGGTGACCAGGCGTGGATAGCTGAGTACAGCAGCTCAAGCATCAGCACCAGGACCCAACTGCCTTCTCCTTCCACCACTACTATGATTTCTTCTGAGTTGGCTTCAAGTGAAGGTAGGACCTTGGAGCAGACTTCAAAGACTAATTTGGTTTAAAAAATGAAAACAAATAAAGGAGGAGAGGGTGAGAAAGAGAGAAAGAGAAGAGGGAGAGAGCTGCCCATGCAGCCACAACACTAACAATTCAGCTGAGGAAACAGGAACAGTTCCCTTGTGGGGTTGTCATGGGGCCAGAAAAAAGCCATGCATGGAAAATTCTCTAGTATTGAGAGTATCATAGGTGTTCTGTAAACTTTAGCTAGCTGAATCAAATTTAATGAACAGCTGTTCAGGAGTCAAAATACTTTGCTTTCTAGTTCAGTACCTTTTCCACTGCAGATATAATAACCACTGGACTCCTAGAACCAACTTGGCCAGAAAGCCATGTGAACTACGTTCAATGTAATTTCTAGATTACTGTTCTCATAATGTGAATTATGGTCTCTCTGGCTCCTTTTTCTATCAATGAATATTCAAATTATTCAGTGTTGAAAACTTTTAAGGGGGAGTAGAATATCAGTCATGAACTTTAGATTCATACATTCCTGTTTTTAATTCTTGATCACCTGTTTTCTCTGTGTGTGACTATTAACAAATCACTAACTCCCCTGAAAATATTTCCCTCAGTAAGATGCATACAATATTTTGTACTACATCAGGTCATTGGGAGGACAATTTTTGACAGTGTGCTAGAGTCACTGGCATAAGGTAGTTTCTAAATAAATGAAAGTTATATATAAATGTAATTGATAAGGGGCCTTGAGTGTGTCTCTTCACTTTTCTCACTTACTTTGACATCCTCAGTTAAATCTTCAAAGAATTCAATTAACTTGCATGAAGCTTAGGATGCTACATTCCCAAAGGTTGATTATGGATGTTTAAATGTCTAGGCCTTCCTTTAACATTTGCCAATTTGTTAATGATGCCACTTTAAATGAGCCTGCATTTCATGAATTGCAATCCAATTAAGAATCATACAGCATAAAGTTGATGAAAATCTTTTCTTCGATGGGGACTAAATTCTGGTTTTAATGAGGAGATACATTAAGGCAAGTTGCTACCTGATCCCCATTCCTCTACTTTTATTTGAACTTCATCTTTAAATCAAGTCAATATGAAACATATTGGAATTCTGGTTGGTACAGTGGTCATGAGAAGGGGCCCTAAAATCAACCTTCCTGTGTTCACATCCCGGGACTGCTACTTAATTTCTCTGTAATCATGGACACATTGAACATGCAGCTTTCAGGAATAATCTCCCCTAGACTGGGTCACATGCCATATCTCTTTCCTCTTCTCCCTTTCTGTGAATACCTTTACCATAGCATATGGCACAAGCTTTTGTCTTCTTTCCATCTCATCAGCAGGTCCTAAATGGAATGCACTATATTTCCTGATGTGGAACAGAAGGGGCACAGAGAAAATAATTATTGAATCAATGAATTTCCCTTATACTTGAAACTGTACCTGCACACACAGGGGTAGCTGTAACTTTAGTATAAATTGCGGTGGTACTGTTAGCAGTGGTAATAATAATAAGTAAAATAAACCTCTTCTATTTGCCAGGCACTGTTCTAAGGGCCTCATAGTTATTAAAGCATCTCCTCATTAAATCAGCCCTTTGAAGTATTGTTATATTTCCCAACTTTATGGACAAATGTTTGGACACACAAAAAATTTATAACCTGCCCAGGATCACACAGCCAATGTGTGATGAGGCTAGGATTGAAATATAGGTCACCTCGTTTACTGATAGCCCTAGGATTTCCAAGGGTCCAGTTGATATTAAAGGCGCGACTTTTTCCCAATGATGAGATTGGACTATTTCATTCCTAAGACACGGTCCAGCTCTAATTCTACTATTCGACCATTTATTCCTTATTTGGGTTCTTCCCCCACCCCCTGTCCCTTGCCTTCTTCTTTCATGGGTCACTTTGCTTCCTTGCTCTTTGACCTTTTGGGCTCAAACTCCCCTGCCAGTGTGACTGTGCCTGCTCTTTAATCTTCTCCTGCACATTGCTCCTTCCCCACCTTGAGGGAAAATCAGCTGTAGTCAAGGGAGCAATTAGCTGCTGATTACTGCTGATCTATTAATTGGGAAGTGCTGTAGGCCCTACTTAGAGTGATCTGGCTAATGAAATCAGTTTTCTTTAATCAAGGATTCAGTGATGCTTCTAGCTAGAGGATGAAAATTGGATATATTTCATTGGTGAAAATACTCCTCCCCCTCCACCAAGGATGTTTAGTGGGTGCAGCTCCCATTCTAAGCGCCCAAGCCTTCAGCCTATTGCAAATGCTCACATGCTCACGTGATTGCATCTGCCACTAGTCAGTTAGTGCTACAAGGGCAGAGACTTGGTGCAGTTCATCCCTGAGCTTCCAGGAACTGGTCCAATGCCTCACACATGATAGGAGCTTAGTATATTATAATATAGGTACAATACAGAAATGGACTGCTATAAGCCTCAGGCTTTGAATTTTGTACAAGAAGGGTAATAACACCTACGTTATTTGTCTATTAGACATATTTTGAAGAATGTATACAATGAGTTTGGCTATAGCCAAGAAATAAAAAGAAGTAGTAAAAGGTGAGTGCTCTTGATATTAATATTATATTTTATGAATGAATTTTTATGATCATAAATTAGCAATGAATGGATGGATGAATGAATGAATGCATGAATGCATGAATAAATGAATGAACAAATGAAAGGCTTATGGGATGAATGACCAGATAAATGAATATATCAATGACCTGTAAATCTTATCAATCTGGTTACTAAAAACATTGGATATAGCTCATTATCTGTCCTTCCTTAATGAGTCTTAACTCTCATTCTAAAGTCAATTTCAAAGAGCTTCTTTAATTCTTATTTTAATTTGAGGGAGCATCTATGCAAAACTCTTGTTTTTTTAAATTTGTACCTTGTGGTAGTTACTAATTCACATTTGTCAATAAAAACACATATCTTTTGGGATGCTGTGATATGTAGGCATGTGCTAACTTGGTTTACATTTATTTACTTATAGAGAAGAAGCTCGTTTTCTGGATAATGTGCATTGTTTCCTTTAAACTTCATTCCAACATTCTTCTATTTGAAGAAGTTAAAAACCTAAAACTGACATTTTAAAGACTACCCTAAACCTGGCTTATGGATATAAATTATGTTCTACCAAACATACATGTATGTTGTATGATATTTGGTGAGCAGAACTGAGACAATAGTCACATTTCAACCTAATTTGACTTCTTATGATGCCAAGAAGAAATACAGAAATGTGAGGCTTTCTGTGATTTCACTCCAGTGCTCATTCTCCATCTTCCTGGCCATAGAGACATTAGAGACATTTTTGATTTTCACAACTGAAGGACTGGTACTGGCCCATAATGTCCACAGTGCTGAGATAAAGAAAACGTTCTCTAGAGTATGAGTGTAGTTACTTTGACCTAATGCATATTGAAGTAGCTGTTACATATTTATGTTCATATGTAAACCTGTGTAAATCTGCTTTTAAAATGCAGATTGACAATCCTCAGTCCTAGAAATGCTGATATAGTAAGGGCTTCTGGTGGGACTCAGGAATCTACATAAAAAAGAAATAATAATAATAATTCTGATATAACTGATCCATGAATCACAACTTACAAAGCAATATATTCTGAATAAGTTTACATTGGTATAATTTTTCCCATTTGTTATAATTATTTATGTGTCCGTCTCCCTTGCTGAGCTGCTGAATCAATTATACCATATTATGAAGAACATCACCTTTCCAGGCACCACATAAGTTTCTGGGAACTCAGCAGTAAGCACCTTGAAGAAAGCCCAATCCTCCTGGCACTTAGGGGCACCTGAAATGTCCAGCCCATAGCAGTAGCAGCTAAGCATGGATATAATGGATTCAACTGAATTTTTCAAGCCTTCTGTTGCATCGCAGCGGTCTCTAGACTGCTCCCTGTACCCAAGAGCTCTCTTTGTTAACTTCCCATTACTTCCCTCACATGCCTAGAATGTAGAGTGTATGGCTTATAAATACTTTCATAAACACAGGACAATTATATCTGGACACAAGCATAGCAACATTCTTCCCTATTCAGGCTTGTCTGAGCCAGGCATTCACACGTTCTAGATGACCCCCATTCAAAAAAGAGTTTACACATACAAGCTAACATAAGATCCAGAAACAATAAGTTTCCATGACTATCATGATCATAATTCTAATGGCTGTATAATCTTTTATCAAGTAGAAAAGTAAGCACGTACTTAAATTTTGCCTCATTCAGGATTGTTTTAGTTTTCTGGCTGCCAAAGCAAATACCATGCAATGGTTTGGCATAAACAATGGGAATGTATTGGCTCCCAGTTTTGAGGCTAGGATAAGTTCATATAAAGTTGCCGTCAGGGTGATCTTTTCTTCTCCTGAAGACTGGTGTTCTGGAGCTGGCTGCCAGCGACCTTTAGTCCTGGGCTCTCCAGTCACATGGCAGTGCATATGGTGGCCTCTCCCGGCCTCTCCCTTCCCTTCTG
Source organism: Cabassous unicinctus (assembly GCA_029593785.1). Lineage (NCBI taxonomy): Eukaryota > Metazoa > Chordata > Mammalia > Cingulata > Chlamyphoridae > Cabassous > Cabassous unicinctus. The sequence goes on along the minus strand of JAQZBX010001787.1, from coordinate 35,939 downwards.
GGTTCCTTTGGCTTTGACCTTTTGGCTACTCCCTCTGTGGCGTCTCTCTCTCTGTCTGAATTTCATTCTGCTTATAAAGGACTCCAGTAATAAGATTAAGAACCATCCTGAATGAGGTGGGCCACACTTAAGCTGAAATAAGCTCATCAAAAGGACCTACTTACAATGTGGGAATGGATTAAGAAACGGGTTAAGTTTAAGAACGTGTTTTCCTGTGGTGCATAGCTCCAAACCAACACAGTGGGCTTTCTTTTTCTTTTTGATTTTCAATAAAACAGTCAGAAAAAAATAAATACTCTCAATATATTGATTTTACCACCTCTTATTTTTTCCCTTTAAGATACATTCCCGTAAAAGACTATCGGATAAGTGTGACATGTAAATTTTTTAAAAATTACTAACCTTACTCTCTGTCCTCCAATTTAACAATGATTCTGTGTTAAAAAAAAAAGAATATATTAATCTCAAAATTGCACAATTCCATTGCAAATCTTCTCCACAATCCTCTTCTTTCACTGGGTAGCCTGGTTTCCTAGCAGCAAATCCCAGAGTAAGAAAGAGATATTGGTGGAAAAAGAACATTTTCCCAAGAATACCAGTTGGATTCAGTGATAAGCTCTCTTGCTACCAAGAGTATGTTTCATAAAATGTTTTGTTCATTCTTGATAAGAAAATTAATGGATATTCTCATATTCTTTCAATGTAGCTACTAATTTTTTCTGTAATTTTTAAAACAAAGCTATCACTTCTTTGTGTTTTACCTAAAATCAGATCTTGTTATCTAAATATAATGAAATTTATGCCTACAGATCCAACTGCTTAGACCAAATTGATGGTCTAGGAGGCAGGACGTGGGTGAGGGCAGCCGGTGATGGGTATGGATAGTTACTGTTTTCATTTGACAAGTCAAGAATGAATACATATAAAAACTATAACATTTTCCCAGTATCACACAAATAGATACTAGAAGAATCAGGAATCCTAAACCTACAATTTTTTCACTATGTCATATACACATCATAAACACACTGTGCCAGATACGCAATATAAACACATTCTTGCACACCTACATACAGCCAAACACATGTACACATATCACAAGTTTTTTTTTTTTATCACAAATTGATTAATTAAAAAATAAAGTTTTCCCATGGCTGTGTTCAGATATGCTGTTAAGCTTTGGACATCAGGCTCGCAAGCATGGAGATCTAACAGGCTGCAAGGGTGGGGTTTTGTGGGGGCTGGTTGATTAAGGTAGTTTAAAAACTTTGCTTTCACACTCTTTCTAACGTATATAAACCATAATCTTAACAATCAATGAATTACCTTTAAAATAAAATGTAAGAAGTACTGCTTTAAGAAAATATGGTCGAGAAGCAAGTCCTTCTACGACATTCCCTTAGCCAAATGCAGCAAAGGGGCTGAATATTTGGGGCTCATGTGCTCACGAGCTATGTTTTTTCTCTCCCCAGAACAACCTCGGAAGCTGAAATTCTGACAAACCTTTCTTCTCAACTACTCATGACTGGCATCTATTTCAATAGCCTCTTTGGCCTCTGGGGAGTTCTCTCTTAGCTGAACTCTTGGAACACAAAGCCACGTTCTGCCCCTTGTGAAACCTGGGTTACCTTCTGGTGATTGCACCACATGCAGAATACCAAAGAGCAGAGTGTAGAGGCAGCACAAGGGGACGAGGGAGAACTTGTCATGGTGGGGCAGAGGATTCTCCGGAGCACTGGCATCTGAGTTTTCATTTGAAGGATAAATAGGAGTTGTCTGCTTCGCAGGACATGGAGAAAGTGCTTGCCTGGATGAGGATGTACATGAAAAGGGGAGCAGTGATGAAGTGTCATGTTTTGTTAGGGGATTGCAGATAGTCAGGGTCAAACAGAGCAGGCAAAGTATAGTTTCCTAATGGGTGAAAAATAACCTTTCTTTTCACTCTCCCCATTTATTAGATATTTTAGCTATTAAAAAAAAAACTTCCTAATTTCAATTAGATGTTGTAATATTTCTGGCAGCATAGCTTTAGTATTCCATTGCCTAAACATAAACAGAAACTTACTTGATTCTGAACACTGTTGATTTTAAACTCCGATTTGCATTGTTCAACTTAATTCTCTTCACTGGCTCTTCCACCATCTTTACATCGCTGTATAGCAACATGGGCCAACAGCGACCTGTTTGCTGAACATCCTGAAATTTATGTGTAACCTCTAATAGAAACAAAGGGCTCTGCACAATGCAATTTCATTGCAAAAGAATGGAGAACGGAGGGGAGGGGAAAATGTAAAGACAGTCAAAGAAACATTACTTTCTTGGTCCTAGGGATTTCAGGGTTTGATAATGAAAGACTGCAGGCATTTAAAGACTATCTTTGTTAAAAGGAGATGCAGTGGGGGAAATGATTCCATCCTTCAGATCATATCATCTCATTTTAAGAGACTGACAGTTGCAAGTTCTCTTTGGCACTAATTGCCTTTCTCTGATCCAGTCCTGCCTCCAAATATAACCCTGACAGTCTGTCTCTGCTCAAGTTTGTATTACACCTGTACTCTGTAGCCCTGACAATAAGCTCATCTGTGTTCAAGGGTTAAGTTTACCTCTGAGAGATTAAGTTTCTTGACACAGTATCTGAATTTGAAATGACTATTTCTTTAAAAAGTTCGATCCCTGATTGTTAGATATTAGATGGTATTCATGATGGATTCTTGGCCTTCTACTTTAATACATTTGATGATATTTTATACAAGAAGAAAAAAATGAATCGCTGTGAAAATGAGAAGAGACAGCACAGAGTACGAATTAGAATCTGATGAAAATTTTGAAGCAGCTTAGTGTAGGGGTTTATCACGTCTTTAATCAGCCAGACAGCCGTGGGTTTGGATCGCAGCTTGCCGTTTAATTAAGCCAGTTACCTCCTGGTTTGGAGAGGCCCCTGTTCTTCCCTTCCTCTTCTCGGTCTGCATTTTCAGTTTCAGAGTTTGTGTCTGCCTTGCCCACTAGACTGTAAGCTCCCTGAGAAGAGGGCTAGTTCCCTAAACATTTTCTAACACTATTTCCCAGCTCAATGCCTGTCCCAGAGTAGCCACAGGATATATGGTTCATAAATGAACAAATCTATTTTACCATATTCTCTCATTCAACTTCAAATCTGTAAGCTATTGATTCAATTCATCAACACCATTGAATGTTTTCCTCCCCCACTCTCCACTCTGTCACACTCAGAGAACATTGCTTTGTGTATCTCCATGCATCTTCAAAAGGAAAGGCATTCCCCTTAACTCCCAGTGTGGCTTAGCAATTATAAGGTAAACTAGGGGTGGGCAAATAGAGCTGCTTCATTGCAATTAGGGAGCTACAGGAGTTAAAAGAAGAATTTCCAAATTTAAAATTTGAAATAGCACTATTTAAAGTAGTCCTGAGTAGAGTACCACGGATTCCTAATGGGGTTGATTTTCAACACCATGGTGATATGGTCCCTTAAATTACCTTTCTGTATTTATTATGGAAAAGAGATGATCTGCTTACCCTTCATGTTTATCATCAACTTCAATTTTTACTTCCCTCAAAGTTTTGGATGCTTTATCTTAATTGCTACTGATGAGGGAATGGTGGAAGGGGCTAGGTTGATTTTGCATCACCAAGTGATGCACTCAGTCAAAATTTCCAAAATCATATTTGTGGCAACTACGAAATGTTTAAATAGAATTCATGGAATGAATGTGTGTGTGTGTGTGTGTCTGAATACATAATTCTTTCATTCTCTCATCAAAAGAGTCATCTATTAAATGCTGGTCAAAATGCTACTCCAAATATTTCGCAGTCAGTAGGATACAGCTTCTACTTTAGAGTAGCTAATAGGCTAGTTGAGGAAAAATATTTAAAACAATGATTTCAAAAAGAGGGAATAAGAGCTTTGGTAGCCACTTGTACAAAACTCAGTGGTTATACAAACAGGGATGATCACTTATGTTTAGGGGAAGTAAGTTGAATAAGGCTTCACAGACAAAGAACTCCTAAAAATTTATAATCAGCTTTTAAGATGTACAGGATGTCTAGGGCATTCCATTAAGAGAATGGAATATTTCCAACTCCAAGGATGAGAAGTGCATGTATGCAATCAATAGGATACAGCTTCCACTTTAGAGTAGCTAACAGGGTAGTTGGGGAAAAATATTTAAAACAATGATTTTAAAAAGAGGGAATAAGAGCTTTGGCAGCCACTTATAAAAAACTCAGTGGTTATACAAACAGGGGTACATGTATGTTCTTGGAATTCTAAATAAATGAAGTGACTAGAGGACAGGGTACATCCAGATAAGTGAATTTAATTGTAGAGATAATGTCCAAATTACAAACACAGTTGAATGACATGCAGCAGAGTTTGAATTATAAAGAGAGAAAAAAATAGCTGTGCCTATTGCTTTCTTTTTCTGTGACAAGAATGAATCCCAATCTTTTCCAAGTACAAATGAATACTTACCAAGTTAGTAGAAACACTCAAGTTTCTGAATACAGGTTCCTGGTCAAGGAAGACTCTCATTAAAAGTAAATTTAAAAAGTGAATGGAGTTCTGATACATGCTACAATACGGATGAAACTTGAAGACACCATTTCTGAGTGAAAGAAGTGAGACACAAAAAACAGATAATGTATGACTCCACTTATATGAAGTAACTAGAGTATGCCCATTCATAGACACAAAAAGTACAGTACAGGTCACCAGTGGTGGAGGGAAGAGAAATGGAGAAGAAATGTATAATGGGTATAGGATCTCTGTTTGGGGTGTTGGAAAAGTTTTGGTAATGGATGGTGGCAAATGGATGGTAATGGAGGGTAACACAACATTTGAATGTGATTAATCCTACTGAATTGTATGCTTGGGAGTGGTTGAGGTGGAAACATTTATGTGGTATATATGTACCATACTCAAAAAAAGAGACTAATAAGAAAATGACAGTCAGATGCAATAAATAATCCTGGACTCTATCTAATAATGGAGGCAGAAATGCTCAAAAGGGCATTATTTGGATAATTGAAAAATTTGTAATATTGACAGTATGTTTAAATCAACATTAAATTTCCTGAACTTGACAACTTATCTCAGTGTGGTTACATAAGTGAATATTCTTGTTCTTAGGAAAAATGCTTGGAAATATTAAGTGTTCTAGGAGCATTATGTTTATAATCTACAATCAGATGTTCAGGAAATAAGTAGAAAAATAGGTAGATGATGGGTGAGAGAGAGAGAGACTAATATAACACATGTGGCAAAATGTAAAGAGTTGGTCAATCTTGGTATCCAGTTCTTGGTATTAGTTTTGTAGTATTTTTGCAACCATCCTGTAAGTTTGAAAGTTATTCAAAATAAAATATTTTTAAAATGTGGAGGAAGAAAGACCTTGGTATCCTGAGTAGAAAAATAAGTTTGTGAATATACCTTTGTTAAAGTGAGAATTACTTCTCTGTATTCAACATGCAACTCAAGCGATTATCTGCAGACAGAATGAACATGAAATACAAATCATTAGTCCTACCTTGTTTCACTCTTTTCCATGCCCACTTAGCAGTGCAGGAAATTGCTACCTCTGATATAACCTTCTGGATCTCAGGCTCCAGCTTGCCCCACTGGCTCAGGCATAGCAAAGGTCCTTGAGGCTGGGCTGATTTGACAAGGCTGGGCTGCATTTCCTACTCTCCTTCTTGCTTGTGGAGTACTATGGCCATAACCCTCTCAAAACAGAGTTTAAACCAAAGTTCTAAGAGAGAGGCCCAAGAAGCCGCCAAGATTGACCTCGGGCAAGTATAAATAAAAGTCTCACTTCATTCATTCAATGTGATGGCTTTCAAACATGTAAAATATTGATAAGCACATTGTAGATTCTTTATTTTTACTATATTGTCTTATATTTAGTAAAAAAATATAACTCAGTTTCCTTGAAGATCTCAGTAATAAAATAATGGATGCTGTTTATTAGGACATTTAAAAATAAACCCAGAACTCTGTTAAGTATTCTATAGACATTTTAAAATTAAATTTGTCAAAGTAAACATATAATTCACTTATTTCCCAATTTTACCATTGAGGAAATTGAAACCGGGAGTTAATGGTTAATTTAAAAGTCAAGATCCTTTCTTCTATAACCTCTGCACTCCTTTAGCTACATTGAATGTAGCCCTGACAAAGAACCAGTAAGTGTTGGGTCAGGATTTGCACCATAGATGTTACCCAGGATGCTGGAAACTGATCTTCTATTTTTTTGTGCTCTGATTGTCTCCTAAATACCAGAATCTAACATACAAGTAAAGAATGAGTGACTGAGTGCAGAGAATGGAATAAATACATAAAACATATAAAAATACATCTTATGTGTATATATACGTGTGTATATATATTTATTCACAAATACACTACAATATTTTTGGTAAAAATTATAGAATATAGCATGGCTATGCAACTATCTCTGATATTTTATGTTTTATGTCAATGATACTGCCTTAATGGCTCCTTTGTTCATGCAATTTTGAGGAAAAAGATAATTTCAAACTCATTTAGGGGCCCTGGCAAAAATAATCCCACATTAACAAACTACGATACCATCATTTACATAAAAATCTGGACTGGTATAAGATAATTTATAGGCATTGTCTGTATTAATATTCAAAGTGAAGAAAGTGAGGTTTAGAAAAGTTGGCCCATTTGCCCAAGGTCTCACACTTAGTAACTTTCAGAATGGTATCTTCAACCAGATAGCTGACTCCAAAGACAGGCTTCTTCTCCCTCAGTGTACACACTGCCTGAAACAGTGCTGACTGTCTCCTCGGGATGGCAAACTTTCGTCACATGATATATTAATTTGTGGTTTAATATGTCCAAATGTGACTTGGAGATGGTCCACAAATAATGCTCATCAAGCTGGCCCCGAAGAAATATTTGACTATACAAATACAGATTTTTCTGATGTGACATTAAAATTGTTTTCTTTATATAATCTGCTCTCTCAACCACCTTCCAGTTCATCTGCTCCCAGAATATCAGACAAGAGAACAATTTGAAGAACATGTCTAGCTAAACCTGTGTGATCTGAGCTGAAGCAGTGTGGCAAACTCACACTGAAGTCCCCTTCCTGCTGTCTGCCATGTTCATTGCCCGTTTGGATGAAAATTCCCAGCTTGCTTTAACCAGAAAGTCCAGGGTATCTGTAACGCCATGCACGATAAGAACGATGGCAGACTTAGATGAAATGAACTAACGAAACACGGAAACTTCTGTCCAGGCTTGCAGAGCCAGGGTGCAGGGATGGCACTAGCCCATCCGTGGCTTGAGGCTTTAGCAACTCCATAGAGTGATGAGAGGATAGCACCCTGACAGCAACTAAAGAAGGTGCCTCAGAGACACAGCCACAGAGGACATCTGAATCCTGAACATAGAGCCATGTGTCTTAGGTGAAATATCCAGCAGGCAATACTTTCCTGAATCAGTTTCCTCCTTTGCTAAATGAAGATTAAAACGTCCATCCCTGAGTATCAATAAGATAACAGAATTGCTTGAAAATACCCAGTTCAACGAACAGAGCATAGTAGATGGCCAATAAATGGTAGATAGCAGTATTATTATAATAGGTAATAAATGTATGCATGATGTACTATCATAAAATAGTAGTAACAACGAAGTGCCACTTCAGGCTGAATTAAGCAAAATTAGGCAGGGGGGAAGTCCAATATGGTAGGAAGTATTAATAGTGTACCAACAAAACTATGCAGGAAGGAAAGAAGAAAGAAAAAATGGCATGGTGGTTGTGAGCTCAGATTCTCAAGTCAACCAAATACAATTTTTACCATTTACTTGCTAAATGACCTCGGGCAATTAATTTGAACTCTAAGCCTCGGGTATTTTATTAATCATTAACTGGGCACAAAAATAACTTTTATCTCATAGATTTTCAGCAAGGATAAAAAAAATTTAAACCTATGTAAATCACTTAATTCAATGCCAGACACAGATTGAAATCTCAATCAATATTAAATATTACCATTATTATTATTTATTAATACACAATACCCGACACTTGTAAGATCTAACCCAATTTTCCCCACTGCCTGGACCCCTAACTCCATGAGTTTATCTCTAAACCAGTAGAGCTTACTTCTTCCATTGTGCCTAACTTTTCCCAGAGCAAGTCTTCCAAGAGAATCTGAGACAGTTTCACAGCTTCTTAAGACTTAGCCTCCGAAGTACAGCACTTCACTTCTTTCATGTTCCATTGGTCAAGCAAGTCACTGAAGCCAGCCCAGGCTCAAAACAATGAAAACTGTATTCCACCTCTCTATGGGAGCACTAGCAAAGAATTTGTGTTCATCTTTAACCTATCACAAGGAGCAAACACATAATGAAAAGCAGATACAATGTAGAACAGGATCCAAATAATACCTATTGAGCATCTGTACCCAGTCTTGCCTAATGCTGTGTCCATTACCAGAACTTCTCAATAATGAGAACAAATAAATTCAGTTTTGTTTTATAGAAGTCCATTTTGATCAGATCTTCCATTACTAGTAACAAAAAGTGTCCTTGTTGCTACAACTACCAATGATTTAGTGCCTCATTACAGATTGCCAAGAGTGGAGAAGGATTTATGAGTCCTAAACAGGAGCACAAACAGGAAATGATGACGTAAACGAGTTAACAGGATCTGAAGGCTCCAGGTATAACATGCCAGCTTCCACAGATAGATCCTTGCAAGCTTGGGGCTGCCTTTAGAAAGCAAGATATGAGCTTTAAAAGTTTACTGTCAAGAACTTAAAGGCACCATTCAGTGACTGAGAAATGAAGCAAAAACATGCCACAATTGAATCAAAACAGCTTCTGGAATGTAACACAGATGTCACTCAGAGGATCTTGAGCTTGATTAGAAATGCATTGTGCATGGGAGTGATTATTGCAGTTCCCTCTCTTTATGGAAGAGGAAACCAGTGGTCAGAGAGACCAAGTCATGTTTGCAGTCTGTAGTGCGAATCAATAACTTTCCCAATAAAGAGCTTGCCTCACATTTAACTTAAGCATGATATTTCCTGCTTTTCAGAAGGCAACATCCTCTCTATTTATTACAAGCTTTCTAAGGAAGGAGAGGCAGGGTGAGTCAGTGGCCCCAAGGGCAAAGAAGGGTATTGTCAAAGGTGGGAGGAAACGTGGGGGCATCTCCAAACAACAAAGGTGACCCGCGGTTCAGTTAGGTAAGATGCAAAGAATAGGTGCCCATTAATCTCTGTCACATGGTTCAGAGACACCCTCGTCAACCAAAACGTGTGTCCATGTACCTAACGGTGTGCGTTCAGCCAGGATATTAAGACGTAGAGAGCAATACATCTCCCTGCCATCCCTCCCACCCCTCTGAATGCATTAGGTCAGCAGCCCACTTTGGCTGCAGAGGGGGAAATGACACATAGAACCACATGCACAGGAAATGAAAGTAGATGGCAACTGATGAGGAGAGAGATTCTTTTATGCGGTAGGTTAAAGAAGAGAGAGAATATTCATTCGGTTAATGCTCTTGGAGCTTTAGTTAACCTATCAAAAAATAAAATTGTTATCCTAATGTCCTCCACGGGACAGCAGTTACCTCTCCAATGAAATAACGGTGCTGATAGCTACTCCGTCCTCTGTACTTGGAGACCACATCTCTATATAGAAACACTAATCACACTGCATGTTAATCTGATTGTTAATTCAAATTTCCCCCTGTCTTACCCCTAGGTCTAATAGGCAAGAATGACAATTTGTGTGTCTCAGAACAGGCATTCAAGACCCTTTGTGGATTTGCCTTGAAGCAGGTCAAGAGTCAAGCAAAGCTTAAGTGAGTCCTCATTTGTGACAGAGCATCACAATGGATGGCTTGCCTAGGGGCCCTCCCCCACGTATACACCCACGGAACATGTGCAGAGTACACTAAATGCAGGTGCTAGGCAGCCGTATTCAACAGCTTATTTGCTGTGCAAAATGGAGTCCTTACATAACTGTCGCATAAGTGAATGGACTGAATAAACAAATAGCCTAACGCTCACTTGCGTACTTTGATCTCATGGTTGGTATTGGATGACAAGAATATGATTCCATTCTGCACTAAAATTCCAGAAGTCTGTTTTTCTGAGGTAGTTAGCCCCCTTGATCCTCAGCAAGCTCATCTTTAAAAAATGAGAACATGTCTTTCTTTCAACTTGAGGATTATTATATATTAAAAAAGAAACAATGTATGGGCATTAACTGTGTGTGAATTTAAGAAGTACTTACATAGATTCTTGTTTCTGTTCTGTATTGTTTCTCTCTTGAAACTCTGATTTGAAAGTTGCCCAAAATTCTGCAGTTTAAATTGTGTTCAGTTGTGAAAAAATGAAATGATGGGATTGAAATGGCTGGAGGAGGTGGGGCAAAGGCTATATATTTTAATGAGAACTTGAATTTACTGGAATGTTCAGGGAATTGGAGCTCTGGAGAATTGGATTTTCTCTGAGTGAAACTCTTTTTTTTTTTTTTTAAATTTCAGTCCTTAGCAAAATGATTGCAAATACTTAAGGCCCCAGTCTTCCTTCATCAGCCTAACATGATTGCATCTTTGCTTACTGACTGTGAGTTCTTTAGGATCTTGGGCTCATCAGTGTTATCCTCGTTGAATTTGATGTTGATATAAATGTTTTAGGAGGTATAGTTTATTCTCCTCTGAGTTTAGAATGAACAGTAATGGCTTTGGTAGAACTGCAATACATGTATAAAACAGATCAAGTGTGGCAAAATATTGGGAGAAATGTGATAATAATATAAGGACGTGTGCTATTGTTTGCTATTTACTATGACTGAGGTATCGTGATAAGCACTTCACTTATATTATCTCATTTATTTCAGCAAACAACCCTAAGATATTGACATTATTAGTTTCTTTTACAGATGATGAACCACTGGGCTGGAGAGAAGTTTCTCAAGCATTGATGTGCCTACGGATCTTTTTTAAGCTGCTGATTATGATTTGCATACCTACCGTAGGGTCTAAGAGTCTGCATCTCTGGCAGGATGCTAGCTAAAGTCCATAGTAATATTTTGAGCAGGAGGAACTTTGATTAATAGGTGCCCCTAGCTTCTTTAAAGGCTACTGACACATGTGATCAAGGATTACCACTCTTGAGTTTCATCAGGCTCAGCCAACATGGCTTGCGTGGGACCACCGGGTTCTCTCTCTGCCGCCGGCACTAGTGATGCACCCTGACTCTTTCCTGCCCATCCTGGGTGTGAGCTCACAGTTCTTGTCAAAGATTCAGAAATCACCAGACAATTGAGCAGGTTTAGCCTGTCACACAAAGCTCATGCTTTCATGCTGCTACAATTTCAATTTGGACAAAAGACTTGCATAACAATCTTACCCGAAAAATAGGAAATTCAGTTGTTTCTACAATTATTATATTAAAATGAATAAATACCATGAGAAGCACAAATTCTTGTGTTACTACATAAAAACAAAAGAGAAATGAAAAAGAAAAATAAATATCAAAAACTTCACTATTCAGAGACAAAGACTTTGTAAATGTTCCTTTCACTGATTTTCTCATGCGTGATGCTTTATTTGTTTACTTTTCAGAGATTTGACTACTTTATACATAAATTATGTGTTCCGATAAAATATTTTGTTAGTATTTTTAAAATGAGTGCATACTAGTCCATAAAGCAGATATGGCATAGATTAATTAAACATTTTCTAGATGACATTTCCCCTCAAATTTTACTATTATTTTACTCTTATTATTCTTATTAATAATAGTGGGAATAACAAATTTATGCCAGGTGTTTTTTTTTTTGTACATAAGTTTTATGGCAGTTTATTGATTAGAAAATGTCAAAGTTATTCTCTCTTTTCTTGTAGTTTGTGGTTCAGGAAAGTAGAAATAAGCCCTGTGGGGTTATGTGTTTGGTGAATCTGATGTTGTCCCATTGCTCCAACTGCATACACAGTCTGTAACTCCTGCTCTGATTCACATTTAGTAGTTTTCATAGCAAACGCATGGCCTATCTCAGGGATTATGCCCCAACATCCAAACTCCTGTTTGAAAAGAACCCCGTAGGTAACAGGACTGAAGTAATTGAAATAATTATCCTTTTCAAACCCTTAGTTAAAAAATAAAATCACCTCAAAATGAATTCTCTACTTGAGTTCCTACTTCAGCCTCTTCGCCTGCTGCCCACGGCTTGATTAAAACAAAGAATGTAATTATCTGTTAATTTGAAATCTCAACTGATTAAAATAGAAAGAACTTGCACAGGTCAGAGGTTACCAAGGTGCATAATTAATTGTCCGACATCATCTTAATCACCATCTCTTCGGTTTGAGCATCCAGCATTTCTTGGACAGGAAAGGGGAGGAGAGATGTCTGCTTTAATCAACTATGCCTGAGTTGCCACCAATGGATTTTGGGGAGGTGGCATCCCCCAGTTATTAGAGAAGGAGCTGAAGTGTTTCAGCTTTCAGGGATGGGTCGAGCAAGATACAACGTGTGTTATGAACACAAATGCTTCCAGCACGTGGCTAACAGTTATTAAAATTGATTAATATAAAAAGTATTAGATTTGAGAAGGAAAGACAGGGACATGTGAGTGTAATCTAACATGCTCTGAATCACTAGCCACAAAAAGCCATTGATTTTTGCCAATGCTAGATTGGTTATGCTACAACCAATGTGTCTTAAAATATGGAATCTGTCCTTTTAAAAAAAATCACAGTAATGTGACCTGTCACATTTTCATAAAGATGCAATAGACCAAATCAAATAACAGTGGAAAATACATGTTTCAAGCAAGATATGGCCTTACACATGCAGAGAATAATACCAATTCTATTCCCTGCTCTAGCATAAGGCACAAAATATCCATTGATTTTCTTCCCTTGGGCAGGAAATCAATATGCCTTTTTTCATATTTAAGCAGCAAAAGAAGAAGGTAAGGTAGACATTATTGTCCCATGTTCGAGATGTGGAAACTGAGATTCAGAGCAACCAACTGTCTTTCCTACTGACATTGATCAAGGAAGTGGCAGGCCAAACAGACTCTTGCTTCCAGCCACTTTTGAACATGGTGCACAGTTTGCTAACATAGACAAGCATTTCAAGGCTGGATCACCCTTGTGCACTGATCGTGGTTCTTTCATTAGCTTCTGCTCTCTCCTCTATGCTGCCAGAACCTCCCATATAGGTTTCTATCACAGAGCCTTTGAGCAGCAGTGTCACTGGTGCTTTGGGTTGCTTTTCTTGAGGAAGAACTGCTACTCTCTTTCCACTCTCCACTGCTCTCTTTCTCCAAGTGAGTGTGGGTTGTTTGTGGGTGGGTTTTATGTCTTTCCTTTCTGATTTCTCAAAGCTTAGTGCAACATCTAGCTCATAGAAAGTATAGAGCAAGTGCTTGTGGAACACATTAGTAAAAACAACTAATGTATAAATGGATGGGTGGATGAAAAGGCAAACAAATGGACTGGACAGATGGATAGATGCTTGGTTGAACAGATGGATGGTTGAATGAAAGGACAGGAGAAATACAGGCAAATTTCCAAACAGAAATTGGTAAGTCAAATGCATCAGGTTTTCATTGTGATTTGGCATCAGTTGGAGGAGAGCTGCAAATTGCTGGCAAGTGTTTAAGGCTTTCTAGAGACTTCTCCTTCTGTGGTTAATTGGTCAATCATGACTTTGAGTGGGGGCAGCCGTAAGGGCAATCAACCTATTCCAACGTGTTAGTCATTAAAACAATAGTTTTCTTTCTTTAATTGGTTGGTGGATAGTTTTCATGTTTAGTTTTTTAAAATGTACATTCATTTTTATTATGTGTCTTTCTAGTTCCACTGTTTTCTTCCCTCTTAGGTTGAGGAAGATACATGCTGTCTGAACAAATTGTCAGGGAAACAATGCCATTGGGGCTTTCTTGGGACTAATGTTGAGTTGAGCAGGATGGTAGCTAAAGCTGTTGATCAAAATAAGAAAGAACTAAAGAGTAAATGCGACAATGTCCTACATAACAAGATGGTCAAAACCAAGAAAGCTGGGTTCTATTTTTAAGTTCAAGGTCAGTGCAAGGTCTGAAATTTGGGGACAAAGTTAAAGGCTAAGAAAATGATAGGCCATGAAATGGGCTTGTGAAAGAGAACAAGGCAGCAGCTGAGGTAGAGGAGTTAAGAGAGACAATCATGAGACACAGCACTGGACATTGGTGTGGTTGTATGGCCACACAGAACACAGGACAGGGATGTGCTAGAGAGCTGGGCCCTCTGCTCTTATTTCTTACCACATTCCCATTTCTGAGTTATGTGACTGCCCATAACTAGTGCTCCAGGATTCATTCATTGATTAGTGAATATGTGAATCCATTTTCAACAATCATCATATATTTTCTTCAACTATTCACATGGACCCTAATATCTTGCCCATTGTGTTTGGTGCACAGCCCTGTCCTGTAGCACCTTCTCATACCATCTACTTTGCTCTCACCTAACCAGGGAAGTTTCTTACTCTCTGGACTAGCCCATCCTTCCTCATTTTTCAGTCCCGTCTTACACTATACTCCCCTACACATTAAAGAGAATTGATTTGCCTAATGTCTATATTCCTCCTAGGTTATTCTCTCCACTGAGCCCAGGATACATTCATTCAACAAAAACTTACTGGGCACCCAGGATCTTGCAGGTGCTGTTCTAATGCCCAGAGGAGACAACAATGAAGAAGGCAGAGAAGCTGTTTGAGATTGTTGAGCCTACATTTTATCAGGGGAACAAAGAGCACATTTCTAAAGTGAAAAATAATATAAAATAAAATAATAAACATAGCTCTATAGCAGTATAGTGAGTAATTACAGAGTATAAAATTACAGAAAGGGTGACCCGCCTTGGGGTGTCTGATGGACACCTTGACGCTGGCCGGTCAGGTGTAAAGTAGCTGAGAAGAAAGAGGACCTGGAGAAAAGGCATTTGTGAAAACACCACATGCTCTGAGTTCAAAGCCAGTTCAAAAGCCGTAAGAACAAGTCAAGATTTTCAGTTCTGTGTAAGAAACTTGGATTATATTTTAAGTATGATAGAATTTATGGCCTTTAAAGTCAGTCTGTCAACAGAATAAGGAAGGAGTCAAAGGGGAGAATTCTGGCTCGAATCTTGTCCATTCTTGTAACCCTAACAGTTGGTAAGGTGCCTGGTCTACAATAAATGCTCAGTAAATATTTGTTGAATAAATTGAATGCGTAAATTATTCTCAGAAAGTTCATTTTCTTTCATTGCAGCTTATCCACTTTCATAAAACTGAAATATTTTCCTTCTACGCTCAGTATATTTTTGTTAAAGATATCAGACTGTTTTAAGGATCATGAGCTACTTTGGAGAAAATTTCTTCCATTTTTCTCGCTCACAGTCCCAATTTCCCTTAAAACCTAAAAGAACCATTTTTTTTTCCTGCTATAAAAATTCCTTTCATTCATTTTTCAAGTATTTTCTAATAAACCCTACAAAATTAACTGCCACCATAAACACAATTTGGCTCAAGTTAACAGGACTTGCTGTGTTGTTATTGCCCTATTTTTATTTAATAAAATGCTCTGAATACAGATCAACTTTATTCCCCCAGTATTTGTTATTGTTTTACCTGCTTGCAAACATGAACTCAAGGTTCTTTGATTAATGGTTACAAAACTCATCAGGTTTCACTTTATTGTCAGCCACTTTGTCTGTTTTCTCATCTAAAATACAATTGTATAATGTTCTGTAGTAATACAGCTCAACACAACTCAGGTAATAGCTATATCTATGGGTTTTTTATCACGTTGTAATTCTATGATCTCCCTGTGGTGGTTTGGAGTTGTGTTCCCCAGAAACACATGTTCTTTATCATAATCCATTCCTGTGAATGTGAATCCATTGTAAATAAGACTTTGATGAGGTTACTTCAGGTATGGTGTAGCCCAACTGAATAAGGATGGGTTTTGGTCTTATTATTGGGGAACTTATAGAGAAGGCCACAGAGAGAGAAGCCAGAAGGAGCAGCCAGATGCTGGAAGTCAATGGAAACTGGAAAAGAAAGGAGAAGATGCTGCCATGTTCATTACTATGTGATGGTAAAGCCAAGAACCCTTGACTGGCCAGTCAAGCAGAAGAAACTGACCCCTGGAAGAAGGAAGCCTCTAGCCTGTGAAACTGTGGGCAAATAAATTCCTATTGTTAAGCCAACACATTTTGTGATATTTGTTTTAGCAGCCAGGAATCTAAATGCACCATGTTCTCCATGCGGGAAATCTCGTTCCGATGACTGAATAGGGCTTCCTTGGGTGAGACCAGCTGCCATCACAGGCCATCAGTAAGGCCTGAAGTGAAAAGGAGTCCTTTTGAACTGGGAAAGAGATGCTATTTCAGAATTTGGTTCTTGTAAAGACTTCTCCAAGGTAATCAGACCCAAGGTGTGATTAGAACCTATTGGTCTTAGTGAGCATAGAAGGTAATGAAACATTCTGTAGGATGGGAACAGTAGAATGTCATGCAGTCTGGAATGATGTATTTTTGTTTTATTCTTTCTCTTTTTTTTGAATAACTTTTTTTTCTTAGAGAAATTATGTGTATACAGAAAAATCATAAAGAAATTACAAGTTCCCACCAAACTGCCTTATATAGTTTTCCTTATTAACAGTTTGCGTTAGTGTGTTATCTTTGTTACAACTGATGCAGCAGTATTATTATAATTATTCTCTTAGCCATGGTTAAGAGTAATGCTTGTGTTGCACAATTTTATAGTATTTTAAAATTTTTACTCTGAAAATATATGTACAAACTAAAATTTCTCCATTTAAACACATTAAAATATAAATTTCAGTGACGTTAATTATATTCATTATGTTACTACCATTCCCACCATCCATTGCAAAAACTTTCCCATCACCCCAAACAGAAACTCTGTACCGGTTAAGCATTAACTCACCATAACCTATCTCCATCCTAGCCCCTGGTGACCAGTAGTCTAGTTTTCGTCTCTCTTAATTTGCATATCCTCTAATCTGCTGTGGAAACTCTCTAGAGACTTTTTTATTTCAAGTATTATGGTCTTCAACTCCAGTATTTCTGTTTGGTTCCTTTTGTGAAATATCCATCTCTTTATTTGGTTTCTCATATTGTTCATTCATTGCTTACCTAATGTCGTTTATATCTTTGTCTGTGTTTTCCTTTATCTCTCTGAATATATTGAAGACAAGTTTAAGTGTTTATCTAGTATGTCCAAAGTCTAGTATTCTTTGCTGATGTTTTTTGGAATTTTTATTCCGTTCCTTTGGATGGGATTTAGTCCCTGAGCTGTCAGTTTCTTAAGCTTGTATCCAGATAGTGATATGGCAGAGATTTCCTTGAGGGCCAGGAGCTAACAAAAAGAAACAAATCAATGCAAAAACACCTTTCACAAACTTTGCAAATTGGGTCCACACTGGATGCTGCTCTCTTCAGAGTTTAGCCCTCCTATAAAGAAGATCAGGCTAAGGTGAAAGGGTGAGAGGTTCTCTCAGTCTTTTCTGAGCCCATGTCTTTCCCTGGATTTGCACTCCTGACCTTGTAAATTCCCTGTTTTACAGGAATTTGAGTGCCTTCTCTACTCTCTATAAAATAGATTTTCTCCCCTCCTGAGTGCTCTATTGTATGTCTTAAAGCAAGTAACCCTTTGCCCCAGGCTGTTTTGATTCACCTGTATCTTACATTGCTTTACCATCCCATCCACAAGCTGCTTCTGTCTGCAGGAAAGTCCTGGGAGGGCAAGCTAAAGATCAGTGCCCTTGCTCAATCTTTCGGGTTGCCACCTGATAAATTGGGACTGACATATAGGCACTCCAATATGCACGTAAGAGTACTCTGCTTCCTCCAGAACAGGGCCAGGAACCCACACTGTGAGTGCAGGCTGGCCACACCACACTGGGGAGAAAGAGAGGGAGGGGCCAGCAAAGGTGCCACCAGTTTCTCTTAGCATTTTTTAAACTCCTGCTTTCTTGATTCTGCACTTGCCTGATTATTGCAACTCAATTATTTTCTAAGTTTTGAGGAATATGGCTTTGCCAGTTTTTCCTGGTTGTTCAAAGATTCTGTGGGGGAACAGAACTCTGGAGCATCTTATGCCACCATCTTGGTTGACTGGCCACACATGTAATTTGATGTGTGGGTTTTGAGGCTAGAAGTCCAAACTTGAGCAAGCAGTGTGATTCTTTCTACCCAAAAACTGTAGCATTCTAGTGCTAGTTGCCAGCTATACTTGGGGTTTCTTGGCTTTTATCCCTGTCTCTCTTTCTTTATTTTTAATAGCAGCTTTACTGAAATATAATTCATATAACATTAAATTCAGTGTTTTAAAGTGTACACTTCAGTGTTTTAGTACATTCATAGAGTTGCATAACCATCATCATTATCTAATTTCAGAATATTTTCATAATCCCAAAAAAGAAACCCATATTCATTAGAACTCACTCCCCATTCTCCACACCTTCAAGCCTCTGGAACCAGTAATTTTATATTCTGCCTCTATATATTGACTTATTCTTGACTTTTCAAAGAAAGGGAATCACAATATATGGCCTTTTGTGGCTGGTTCCTTTCAAGTAGCATAATGTTTTCAATATTAGTCCATTTGTAGAATGTATCAGTACTTCATTCTTTTTATTAATGAGTAATATTCCATTGTATGCATATACCACATTTTTTCTATATATGAGGTGATGGATACTTGGGTGGTTTCCTTTTTTGACTATTATAAAAATGCTGCTCTGGACATTTGTGTAGAGGTTTTTGTGAGAATATGTATTGTCAATTGTGGCAGTTTGAGATTATTTTATGAATCCTAAGAAGAGAAATATTATGTTTTTAAACTAATCTATTTCTGTGGTTGTGATACCCTTTGACTTCATTAAATTCAGTTGAGGGTCCTTTGATTAGTTTACTTGATAAGATTAGGGCTTTTGATTGCCTAAGTCACTGAGGTATGACTCAAGTTGAGTCTCCATCTCCTTGCTGGGTCTGATATAAACGGAAACACGGAGAGATCCTCACAGGCACAGGAAAAGGAAGCTCTACCATGAATGCTCTGGCCATGTGAGAGGACTAGAGGACTGCTTAGGCATGAAGCCCCCAAGAGGCTGTGCCCACGGAACAGCTCAAGAGGAGACAAGCTCTGCTATATGCCTCGTTGCTCACAGCTGAGCTCTAACAGCTAGGCTCTCAGAGAGGGTGAACTCTGAGAGGGGAGGAGCTTGAGACCACAGCAGAGATCATCAGCCATCTTGCTTCCCCGTGTGGCAGCTAAGGTTGGTGAGAAAGCACATCTTTTGGTGCCTTAATTTAGATTTTTTTATGGCCTTGGAACTGTAAGCTTTTATCCCAAATAAATCCCCTCTATCAAAGCCAACCCATTTCTGGTACTTTGCTTTGGCAACCCTTTGGCAAACTAAAACATCAATTCTCTTGGACACACACCTAAGCATGCAGTTGTTGGTTAATATATTAAATCTAAGTTTAATGCTTTGATAAACTGCCTGTTATGACAGTGGATGAACTATTTTAAAATCTTATCAGGAATATATGAGGTTTCTAATTTCTCAACATCCTCATCAAAACTTTTTATTGTCTCTTTATTTAAACCATCTTAATGATTGTGAAGTGGTACCTCATTTTGATTTTGATTTTCCATTCAATAATGACTAATGATGCTGTATATCTTTACATGTGCTTATTAACCATTTGTATTTCTTCTTTAAATAAATGTCTATTTATATCCTTTGCCCACTTTTAATTGCATTATTTGTCTTTTTATTGTTGGATCGTACTAGTTCTTTATATATTCTGGGTACAAATCCCTTATCAAATAATAAGATTTGAAAATATTTTCTATCATTGGATGGGTTGACTTTTACTCTTTTGATGCTTTCCTTTGATACAAATTGTTTTGTCTTTCAAATTTTTATGAACCTCCAATTTATCTATATTTTTCTTACTTGCTGTTCTTTTGGTGTCATATCTAATAAACCATCGCCTAATCCAAGGTCAGGAAAATTTACTCAGGTTTCCTTCTCCGATGTTTATATATTTAGCTCTTACATTTAGGTTTATGATCCATTTTGAATTAACTTTTAAATATAGTGTGAGATAGTGGTCCAAAATCATTCTTTTGCATATGGACATTCAGTTGTCGCAGTATGATTTGTTGAAAAAACTATTCTTCCCCCATTGAGTTGTCTTGGACTTTTCTCAAAAATCAATTGACCATAAATGTAAGGGATTATTTCTAGCATATCAATTTTATGCCACTGATCTTCACATCAATCCTAACAGCAACTCACTATCTTAATTACCATTTAATAAAGTTTGGAATTAGGAAGTGTGGACATCCACCTCTTTTCTTCTTTCTCAAGATTGTTTTGGATATCCTGTGAATCTTGTATTTCCACACTTATTTAGGATAAGAATATCCATCTCTACAAAACAATACGTGGTCTTTTGAAAAGGACCCTGTTGAACCTATAGCTTAAATTGGGGAGCCCTGCCATTGTAACAATATTAAATCTTCATATTAATGAGGAAGAGTATTTTTCATTTATTTATAACTTCCTTAATTTATTTCAACAATGTTTTGTAGTTTTCAGTGTACAAGTTTTAGTTTTCTTTTGTTAAATGTATTACCAATTTTTTTTATGATGCTATAATAAATTATTTTTTAAAATTTTCATTTTGGGTTATTCATTGTTAATTGTATTTTGTACATTTAGCCTGTGTCTTGCAAACTTGATGAAGTCAGTTATTCTTTCTAATTGTAGGTTCCTGAGGATTTTCCATATACAAGAAAACATCATCTGTGAGTAGAGATAGTTTTACTGTTCCAATCTGGATGCTTTTATTTTATTTCTTGCCTAATTGCCCTGGCTAAAATTCCAGTACAATGTTGAATATAAGTGAAATGAGCAGAAATATTTGTCTTGTGGGGAAGCTTGCAGGACTTCACAATAAGTCTGATGTTATCTGTGGGGTTTCTATTGGTGACTTTTATCAATTTGAGAAAGTTCACTTTTATTCCTAGTTTGTTGAGTGATTTTGCTATGAAAATGTACTGAATTTTTCAATTCTGTGTCTTTTTGAGAGGAACATGTGATTCAGTTGGGCCACACCTTATTCTTATTCCAACTCACAGGTCCAAGGTTGGGACCTAAATATGCCTTTTGTGAGGGACATGATTCACTCCCCAAAGCCAGGTCTCCTAACTCAGTGCTTCCTCCGTGGGTTCTTACTCTTCACTTCTCTGATTTTCACCATTTTGAGGTCTGGGACTCTCTGCCACATGATCTGATCCAACCTTCTTCCCTCCCACTCCACCTAGCCGTGGCCTTTCAAGATGGTGGTACATGGATCAATGTCCTGGGCTTTTTGGTTCTAGGAGTCCTAGTTTGGAATCCTGGTGGCACAATTTATTGACTGTATAGAAATTGTTTATAAATGACCTGAGCCTCAGATCCTTTATCTGAAAGATGAAGATAAGACTACATATTTCAATGTCCTGTGAAAATGAAATAACAAAATTATGTAAACACTTCAACACATTCCCTGGGCCAATAGAGGCTGCTCTACAAACATCCTGTTCCTTCATTTCCCTTGTAGATGTGCCTTGTAATCGGAGGCTGGTAGGCTTTAAGAAACCTCTTTGCTTTTGAGCACTATAATATTAGCTTTGTTTGACAAAGTTATGTTATATGTTGTTTCCACCTAACGGAATAGGATTTCGCATAAATTGGCAGGCCCAAGGTCAGAGAACCGGTTCGTGCTGAAGTCGAAACCTCCTAAATGGGAGCATTTCACAGTCTCCCAGCCCACCGCCCTTCCACAGGCCCACAAGCCCATTCTGAGATGAGTCCTTGGCAGGTTTGTTCCAAGCCTTATTGAAAAGCTGAACTGACGGTCCAGAGGTGATTCCACGAGTGATGGCGACTGTGCTTGCCTCGTGGCCTTTTACGTTTCTTCCTGTTTCCTTTCCAGCTGACAGTCAGGGCCGCCTGATCCTACACCGCCCAGGCAGTGACAGTTTTCCTCAGAAGCTGTTCCCTGAGAACAGCAAACGTTTCCTGAGCAGCATGGCCATCTCAAAGACCCTGTGTCCATTCATTTGTCCCTTTTATATGTAAGATGCTTTGAATAGAGGGAAGCAGGTTGAATCTTTTAGAAAGTTTTTGTCTGTCAGCATTGTCACATAATGGTGTCCCTGTGAAATGTTCAATATTTCATATATGAATGTTGTATTAAATATGCAGTCTTCTTGTGGTTTATTACCTTTCTATCCCTTTTAATAAAAATGATAATCCAGTAAGTATATACTAGAGAGCTCTCTTGAGCATTACCATCCACACTCACACATCCAGTCGGGGCTGACTCAACCACTTGACCTGCCGTTGGGGTGGGTAATAACACGTATGTGACGGTATGGTTGAAGTTTACTGAGGAGGGTGGTTTAACATCCCACCCACTTTCAGTACTTCTGTGTCCGCCCACCACCAAAGTATATGGCGTTCAGTAACCCCCTGTAGCCGGTGAGGCTGACAGCTTCTTTCTTATCTTTGTTTTTCCTGTCTGTCCACTGACACTACTGTTCAACATGGCATCTAACACCCAGCAGGCACCAAACCACAGAGAATTATCTTGCCTATTTCATAGAATGTAAAAGATTAAATACATAGAAAAATCTTGTGTGTGATGTCACTCCTTTTCATGTTTCCGCATGTTCAGCTCATCTTCATCTGTCTTTTTTTTCCCCTCTGCCTCTTCTTCTCCACCGTCTCTGATGTGATAATTATTATCTCACTCTACCATTGTTTGGTTATGTAAGCTAGTGATTTCCCTAAACCGGTCCATCTTGATCAGAAAAACAGGACTCCTGCATATCTCAAAGGCCTGTTTTGAGGAATAAACAGAAACATAAATTCTTTTAATACAAATTATGACACATAGCAATATTTCAATAAAAGGAAGCTGCTGCTATTACTGACATCATCATTCTTATCTACAGCTCAAGTACTCTCAGGAGAAACATCCTTGCAATTCTGAATCCAGGCAATTTGAAACACTGCTGAAATCCCTTGCTGAATCAGTGTTAGGAAACTTATCGACAACAGATTTGGAGACTCAAGATTGAAACATTAAAGAATTGAAATCAAATAAGACAAAGATGGGGAGATTATGTCTACAAACGCATTTCTCCTAATAACAGCAAAAGATACACTAGGAAAGAAAAGAAATCCCAAAACATAGAGACTTCAAAAGAGGATTAGGTTGAGGCCTTTGCACTAATTCATATTTCTTAGATTCCATATTTTTATCTTCTGCAGTTTCAATGGATTTTCATGAAACAATGTGATAATATAGCTTAAATCTAATTTCATCACAGACACTAGAAAAATCAAATAATGAAACAAGATTCCTACTATTAAACTATCTTTATCTTTCCTTTTAAATCTTGATAATTAATCTAAAAACTATAAACTACTGCTGTCCATCTCCTGTCCACCATACCTTACATGAAATATAGGGCTTATTGGGATCTGGTTTTTAATTTCCTGCTAGTTGATCCTCTCTATTACCTTGGGCATGTCACTGTAACCACTTGTAAAACCATAGGTGCCATCCATGTGTGAGTAGCCATTCTGACAACAAATGGACAAACCAATTATCCAGAAGCAGCCGTATTTCTTAGAACTTACGTTACCAGCACTAACGTGTTTATTGAAGCTTTCTATGTCTATGAGTAATTGAATGAAAACAAAAGCTGAATTACTGTTCAATTAGCTCAAAATTGGAGAAGGAAATCAGGCCAGATATCCATGAGTTTGTAAACCATAACTTATCCTCTGATATATACGGATGCTCCATCCGTAGTCCTCTGCTCTAGGGAATCTCCATTTGGAAGACAAATGTCTGACTGCCTTTCTCTTTATTCAAGTATATTTTATACCATGTCCATACAGTACATTCTTTAGAATGCAATTGAAATGCAAGGAGCAAAGGTTTAAATTTTTTCGTACTTGAATTTAGGTATAGTAGGAAGCCATGTATCATTATGTACCCACAAAGCCATTCATAAGTGCATCTATCCTTTCATTCTTTTGAAAAATATTTTCTGAATGCCAATCATGTGGCAGACTCATTTAGGCACTGGGGACAGATACATCATGGGGAAAAAAAAGAAAAGGTCTTGCCCTTCTGGATTTTATATACTAGTGGGGGAAAATGGATAATAATGTAAAAATGAAATATATATATACATTTTTTGTATAAGAGCTAAGGATAATAGTAATTCAGGCAAGTGGAAAGGGGCAATTTTAAGCAGTATGGTAGGCAATGCCTCCTGTGAAGGCACATGAATAAACACCTGAAAGAGGTGAGGAAGTAACATTCCTGGAAATCAGGGGAAGAACATTCTAGTTAGGGAAATTAGCAAGGGCAAAGATGCCAAGGCAGGCACTTGCCAGGAGTATGGAATGAGTAGCAAGGAAAATGATGTAACTACTAGAGTGGAGCCAACAAGGGGGAGAGTAGCAGGCAATAAGGTGGGGACGGTATCAGAGAACCTTATGTAAGGTCTTGGGCCCTTTGAAATAATAAGGGAAATGGTAAAACTTACTACATGTGTGAGCAATGGGGTGGCATGATCTTCCTTTTATTTTAAAAGGCTGACTTAAATGCTTTATTGTGAATACTATGCAGGAGGCAAGGATGGAAGCAGGGAGAATAATCAGGTAGATTTTACAATAACCCAGATGAGAGATGATGGAGGCTTGAACCAAGGAGATGCCAGTGAGGCTCCAGGAAGCACTCACAGCCTGCTATATATATGCAAGATAAAGTCATCTGTATTTGGTGACAAATTTTATATGGGGTATGAGAGAAAGAGAGACAGATCTGAGTTAATTATCAATGATTGCTCCAAGGTCTTACTTTCTTTTCTGTGTTCCTTAATCAATAAAATTGCCATTTATTGAGATGAGTAAGGGGATGACTTTTTAGTTTGGTTTCAGTTGGGGGAAATATCACGAGTTCAGTATTAGACATATAAATTTTGAGATTTCTATTACTCATTTTAAAGGTCATTATGAGTTAGTAACTGAGATGAGTCCACAGTTCAAAGTTAGATAAAGTCTTGAGACATCCATTTTGGAGACATGAGCTAGAGATATGATTGAAAGCTCCCTTACTAGAGGATATTACCAAGAGATTATTTGTAAACAGACAAGAGGAATAGTTCAAGGACTCATGCCCAGGGCATTTTAACATTTATAATTAAAGAGATGAGATGAAACTAACCAAAGATTGAGAAGAAGCAATCAGTGAGAAAAGAAAGGACATGTATTGTCCCAGAAGTCAAACAAAATGGGATGGATAGAGCTCAACTTCAAGACCCCCCCTTTGAGGAAACATTTATTACCCCATGTTGAAAGTGCTGGCAGCAGTGAGTCTTCAACTATAAGACACATCCAGGATCCTCTTAGGTCTTAGAGCCAAGGTCACACAAGGTCGTACTGTTCCTGATGAGGCCAATGTCCAATGACTGATTGAAATGGGGTTTAACGACTTGGGCATTTCAACTCAGCTGGGGACTACCGTGACGAGCCATTTCAGCTCCAGTGCTCCTCATGGGATTGGCTGAAATTATTGTCAGCCCTGCATCAACTTTTCACTTTGCACAGTCATGCTTCCTTCCCCTCTTTTCCATAAATGTTGATTCCAGAGTCACTCCCTGGTAAACATTCTGCACACATTGTTTTACATTCTGCTTCCCAGAGAATACAATCAAATTTTTTTTTAAAGTGTGTCAAGAAGTAGAGAGATAAACTATGTTATATGTTATTGACGAATCTGATGAGTGAGGATTAAGAGTTGACCACTGAGTTTAGCAAAGGTGAAGATAATGAGTGGGGTAGAAGATGGAAAAAAAAACAATGGAAAAGGGTTCAACTGTTGAAAGAGGGGCAGGACATTGGAAACAAAGAGCATAAATAGCTTTTTAAAGGAGATTTACTGAGAAAAATGGATAAAATATACCTGGGGATAGCTGGAGGGGAAGAGTAGTCAAGTGAGGTTTTGTGTCTTTAATTTTTGTATGACGGGAGAAATAAAAATTGCCTGTGATATAACAGAAAAGATGAGGTATAGAGAGAAATTTGATGGTACAGGAGAAAGAGAACTCATGAAGCCACCACAATGAGAAAGAGGATATGGTATCTAAGGAACCAGGTGGTGAGGGCAGCTTTTCTATGCACAATAGGTGAGAAAACAGAGTTCATGGGAAAGATTCAAAAAGGTGGCTAGATATGAGAAACAGAACCAACGGGATATGTGTGTGTGTGTGTGTATGTGTGTGTGTGTGTGTATGAGAGAGACAGAAAGAGAGAGTTTTATTCCAAGAGCAGGAAGTAAAAACAAAACTGCGACTTTTAAATGAGCATCGTTAAAGTCATGTGAGAAATAAGGAAAAATAAACCATAAGATGTGAAGCAGCACCGTCTAAAAATATAATTGACGGAACTAAATGTGTATGCTAAAGGTGAAAACTATGGTTATTGTTATAAAATGTACCCATGGTTAGAACAGCATAGGCAGCAGAACAGGGGGGAGATTTCCTAAATTTAAAACGAGGATTGAAAAATCACCCAGAATGCAGCATAATAAAATAAAGAATTTTAACATAAAGAGCCTTGCAAGATAAAATGAGAAGCTACACCTGTATAATAAGAATTCCTGAAAAAAAAAAAAAAAGAGAGAGAAAGACAAATTATAAAAATGCAATGGTAAAATTAGGGGCTAAATTTCTTAAATAATACCAATATTAAAGACTAACTTAGGCAAAAATAAAATTGAACACAGGAAGAGAGACTAGACCAGGAAGCAAGGGAGAGCAAAGACATTTTGTTTCGCTCTTTTTGTTCTGTAGCAGCTAACATTTATTGAGCACTTACTCTTTGCCAGTGCTGTTACTTGTATGGCTATTTTCATTCTCACAACAAAGTCATTGTGTCATTACCATGATTATCCCCATTTTACATGTAAAAAAATAAAATAGCAAAGAAAAGTCAGGGACATTCCCCTAGGAAAACATGCAGGTGAGGAGGAGGGTAGAAACATCATCCTAGTATTCTAACTTAGGGATCATGTACCCATGCCTGCTATACAACAGTATTATAATTAAATGCTAGTTAGCATAGGCACGGCTGTATTAATTAGAATATTTTAAGGTCTTTTCATTAAGTCAGGATGTTTAACATTTAAACAATATGTTAAATGAAAGGACCCAGTCACAAAGGCCCATATATTGTAGTATTCCATTTATTGAAAATGTACCTTATATGGGAATATATAGAGACAGAGAGATCAATCTAGAGACTGTGGATTGATGATTGCCTACTGCTGGCATGATTGCTAAGTGCTTCATAATTTATTTTGGGGGTGATGAATATATTCTAAAACCGATTGTGATGATGGTTATACAACTCTGTGAATAAAATGAAAGCCATTGAATTGTACACTTTAAGTGGGTGAATTATATACTATTTAGATTATATCTCAATAAAGCTGCTTAAAATTACATTTGAGTACTGCTTTTAAAAAAATCTAACATCAGAAAGGGAAAACTCTTTCTAGAATGGAAGCTAGAACTAACAAATGGAAAATAAAATGATAATTAAAATATATAATAAGACAAAAAATCAAATATATTACTAATTTCAATAACTTCAGATTGATTAAATTTTATTTTAAAAACCAGAAATACTCAGAAAGGATAGAGACATCTTGCTATATTTTATTTGAAATAGATAATACTTAAACACCCCACAAGTTTGAATAAATGAAAAAATATTCTAGGCAAATATTAAGCAACAGAAAGTAGCTATATCAATGTTACTATTAGACTAAATATGAGTTAAAGCACAAAGTATTAATAATAAGACAATGTTGTTGCTTATCGAGAAGTAGTTAAATCCACCAGAAGGATGTAATAATCATAAAATTCTATTCTTGAGGAAGAGAGAAAATAAATCAAGAAGAGCTCAGATGCTGATCAGCATAATAATAAGAAAATAAGACTCCAAAATTTCCAGACTATAGTGGGAGTGGAGTGCATGAAGGACTTTACATAGGATGGACTGGGAAGGTCTCTCTGATGTGCTACCTACACACATACACACACACACACACACAGACAAATGCACATAGATATGAGCACACATATTTACAGACACATCATGTAAACACTCATATATCTACATAAATATGTATATAATTATATATATGCATAGAATTAATCTTAGTTCTGGAAATCTCTAACCTGTAAGTTTCATTTTTATATGATACAATTTGGGTTTGTTTGTTTTGTTTTTTTTTTTCACATACATTGTATTAATAAAGTGGGAAATACTGAATCAAATTTTGCCCTGGCTGTTAAGAAGTATTGATTACAATTATAACTTATGGTCTATAGTTAACAGCAATACTGTAGTATTATTAATAGAGAGGTATGGAAAAAATATACCAAATGTATGCTATAGACCAGGGGTTCTTAACCAGAGGTCCACTGAAAGATTTCAGGGGACCCGTGAGTTTGAATTGAAAAAAATCAACTTTTTAATCTTTATTTTCTCTGACCTCTAACTGAAATCTAGCATTTCCTTCACTTATGAATGTATGCAATAAATTACAGTAGTATTCATTTCATATCGCATTTCAGCTTTTGCATATCTTGAAAAATCACTTACACTCATCCACACTTTGAAATTACCGTAATTGTCAGACGCGACACTAGTTGAGTGTCACAAAGCTATCTGCCGCTACTTTCTGAGAATGGGTCCGCGGAACAAAGAAGGCTAAGAACCCCTGGTTTAGACCGTAGTTAATGGTAATAGTTTGATGATATTATCTAATAAACTGTAACAAATGTTCCACAACAGCGTAGTGTGTTGGTGGAGGGGTGCTGTATGGGAATTCCACACGTGCATGACTGTTTTGTAAGTTAACAGCTTCTCTAATAAAAATGTTTTTTTAAAAAAATTTGCCCTGAGATTTCTGTGGCAGGCACTTTGCGGAGCTCAGCTGTAAGCCCCCACGTAGCATCTAAGTCTGGCCTGGTAAAAACAAGTGCACGGTAAATAATTATTGTTTTAATACATTTTAGGCTCTTCTAAAATTATCTGCATTAATTAAATATCAACAGACTAGCCAAATTTAGAAGAGACAACACAGATTTAAAATAAATTGCATTTCTTGAGTTTTTAATTAAAAATAATTATTCACTCAGTGCAGAAACAGACAAATACAAAACTCAATTTTAATTAAAAAGCAAAGCAAGTGTAGTTGAATAAAAGTGAACTGGCTTTGGAAAAATGACTGAATTTTAAATGTACACACAAAGTGAAATAGGCTATTACTCTTCTAGTGATAGAATATGTAAACACATAGTCAGGAAACACATTTTTCAAATAAACTTCATCTTTTCATCTGGGTATTTGATTTGTAAATAGTCTTACAACAAGGACTATCTTGTATCTTATATTCTTTTAGATCTTTTTTATTTATTTTGTTAAATCTTTCTGTATATCATCTCAGCTGTTTCTTATAAGAAACTTGTGAGGTAGAAAGAAAAGTATTTTGTCCTCATTTGACAAGAAACTTATTTGCCCAAGGTTAACGTAGCAAGGAGGTGGCAGGGTCAGGGCATTCATCCTATAATCTTGAATTTTTTTTCCTACTGTAATTCTTTTACATTTTGCATCATACCCTAATAGCATATACTCCAGATTTTTCATGACGTTTATGTAGTCTGTGGCATGGTTCCCATTTGAACTTTTTGGGTATGTGCATAGTTGGATTTATAATTTTGCATTGGGAACTATGGTGACCTTAACACATTCTTGACAAGTAGCATTTATTAATTCAGTAATTTCTACTTTTGTTCCCTAAAAGCATAGATTGAGCAACTGCAAAGTTGCAGACATTGTGGAGTAGTCAATGATGCACTTAATTCCATTCCATCCCCCCAAAAAAGAAAAATAGAGAGACTTATAAACTAACATTGTCAATCTCCGATGATCAACTGACTTTTCTCTTTTCATTTGGAGAAATGATCATTCCACATAATTCTGCAGAAAAGACTAACAATTTAATGTATCAGCAACTCAATGAGATAAGCTATAACCTTTGAATGATCATCCTTCCAAACTGGCTCCCCTGTGCTAGAAAGTGAGAAATAATAACAGAGATTTAATTTCCATACTAAAGGTCTTGTTTGAAATAGTTTGATATTTCATTCTACCAATTTGAAAAGATTAATATTTACTATGGTCTGCTTTATCTTGAAATCCAATACGCTGTGTTCTAAGAACATTAAAATGTCGGTGCATTTGACATGCTCTGAGAGGGGCAGAGATTAACTCCTTGAAGTGTGGCGTTAAACATGATGAAAGTGGGCACGATTCCTGAAAGGGAAGAATCTCCATTTACGATTTGCTATGAAAAGAAGAGCAATTTACAAGTGCACTACGGCTGTCTGTGAGGACATGGGCTAAACACATAGGCTGTAGCTTCAAATGGATAATGCCAAGCGCGGAAGGAGGCAGTCTTAAAAGCCACTTAGCCTGCTGCTCCCCTTGTCCTGTGGATGAAACGGAGAGGTTGAGCAATTTGAGAGGGGCCGTGTGAGACTCCGCGATGTGGGGAGCAGGGAAGAACGCTGCCTTGATGTCAGTCTGTCTCCTCTAGCGTGGTTCGTATCTCCATCAATGTCACATATATTGATTACATGGGATTCCATATATTTAACAGCTGCTTTTGTTTCCTTCTTCCTCAC
Source organism: Cabassous unicinctus (assembly GCA_029593785.1). Lineage (NCBI taxonomy): Eukaryota > Metazoa > Chordata > Mammalia > Cingulata > Chlamyphoridae > Cabassous > Cabassous unicinctus. Next base: position 5,039 of record JAQZBX010001787.1, on the reverse strand, counting down.
TCCCCTTGGAGCTCCTCAGAAAAGGCGAACAATGCTTGTCTTTTCTGGGGGCTCAAATTCCTTTGGTGAGCAAATGAGGCATGAATGAGTGGCCAATGGCCCTGAGATACTATTAAGACTACTTCAAATATTCATTCACTCTCTATCAGCAAATGGTTATATAGGACCATTAACTTAACTTTGTTGAGCCCCGTTTTCCCACCATCCAAATTAAGATACTAATATCTCTCTCAGATTACAAAACAAACAGACAGGAAGACTAAAATGTCGTTGATGAAGGACCTTGGAACAGTATTGGCATATGTGGGGTACATGATACTGGTGAAGTTTTTCCTCTTCTTTCAAAGGGCAAGACCAAGCCCAGGCTCTGGAGGTCTGTGGTAGGACAAGGACAATGGACCCAAGAAGTGGAAGACGATGCAGAAGAAAGTTCTAAAAGCACCTTTACACGACTTCAATTAAAAGCCGAAGCATCCAGAAGCTGGTCCCATATTGTGCCATTGAGAATCACTGAAAAACTGTTCTCAGTCAAAATCTTAGGTTATAAAACTCAATGAATAATCCTGGCAAAAATCACATAATCTTTCTTGGATACAGTCTTTTTTCCTCCCTCCTTCCCTCCCTCCCTCCCTCCCTCCCTCCCTTCCTTCCTCCCTTCCCCTCTTTTCCTCTTTCCCTCTTTAACTCTTTATATCTGCAGAAAGAAGAAATAATTGGGCTAAAATATGTTTTCAATATTTTTCTAGCTCATATCTGTTTGTTTCATTTTCATTCAGTTCAACAACCTTTGGTGTGGTTTATATATATAATATAACTTGTACTGTGATAGAAACCATTCACCACAAAAATGAATTCAAAGGATCTGGTGGTCAAGCAGAGAAAAGTGAAATGTAAATCAATTGCCCTCATACGTCATCCTAGTCTTGTAACAGAAGAGTGTGAAACTTGCCCTGGGAGCGCAGAGCCTGGAGCCCTTCCTTCCAGCCCAGTTGCTTCTGGGGGACAAGGGACCCTGGAGAGGGCTGCACAGAGGAGCTGTTCATACCAGAGACTGGCCTGACTGCTGGTATCTTGCAGACATCACATGCAAATGTATAGTGGTTGAAAGTGCAAGAATTCTATTCTCATTCACTGGACACATGTCATGAACCTCTATGTGTCAGCCCTGAGCTATGTGCCTCAAGTGTAGAAAGTGCCAATTCTCCCCTGCACATTTGTTGGCCATCGTCCATAGGGAATAGTGCAACAAAATAGGATTGGAAAAATATATTGAGTTCAGATTTTGAAGGGCCTTGGATGAAGAATACAACTGGACTTTATGTTGCAGATACTGAGGAATGGATAAGATTTCTAATAAGGAGAATAAAATAACAAGATTTCATAAGACGATTCTTGTTTTAGTGTGGGTAGAAAGATTAGAATCAGGGAGACAAATGATGAAGACAGTTTAGGAAGATCAATATCCCTATAAAGCATCCTTTTTCCTGAAATCAAATCCCTAGTCTACTATATGCCCCAAATCTCTCTTTCCTTGGGCATGGCTTTGATTTGTAATTTAACTCAACTTGGAAACAATATGGCAAAATCTATTAGTGTCTGCATAATATCTGAGCTCATTCCTCAGCGATCTTGTTAATGTGTTGTTATGAGAGTTATTATATCTTTCTTGAAATTCTTCTGCAGTTATACCTTCTGGTGATTTTCATCTTCTTTTACCCATTGAGCTCACTTCACCCAATGAATTGTTGTTTAAAGTTTATTTAATGAGTACTTATTATGCTTTAAGTACAGTACTCAACATTTCATACATATTGCCATATTTAATTTTCCTGGCAAACCTCTGGGCCTTATTTACATGTTAGAGACAAGGAAACCAAGACAGGAATGTTTTAGTAATTTGCTAAAGATCCCAAAATCTCTACATGGAAACAGCTGGACTCTAAGGACCACATTTTAACCGAGAACGAAGATCACTGATTTCTTCCTCTTTGGAGCATGACCTAACTCACACAGATAAAGGAACTCATTATCTTTGGAATCAAAAGATTCAAGTTTGAATTCTCTCTTTTCCATCCCTCCCTTCCTTCCTCCCTATCTCTCTTTCTCTCCTACCACCTCTGAGACCATTTACTTAAACTCTTTTTGTCGTTATTTACAAAATGAGGCTAATAGGATCTTCTTTATTGGTTTAGAAGGAGCTTTACATAAAATAGCCATTGGAAAACAACCGGCACATTGGGAAACTGTAGGGTCTCAAAAATGTTGAGTTCTTTCCCCATTATGTCTATTCCTTCTCACTCCTTTGTATTTTAAATATCGGTTAATAGGTCTTTCTTCTCTGGTCTGACCAACAGTGAATATTTAGAGGGCACTTTTTAATCTTTGTGTCTCCCATCCTATTCCAACGCCTAGAACTTAATAGGAGCTGAATCAATATTTCAGTGCATGAATGAGCGAAGGTATGGAGTGTCCTCTGTTTCAGTTATTTCTCTTACACATTGTAGGGTATCCCAAAGCATTCTGCAGGGGTGTGTGTGTGTGTATGTGCATGCTCTAGTACATGTGGAACAATATCCTACATTGTGACTGTATATGCATGTAGCAAGGTGATATATAAAACAAATTAGAGCAAGTATAGAAGGAAATTGGAACTCAGAACCAAGGAAAACAGGAGGAATGAAATATGGTAACTGAGAGTGCTAGTTGAGCTGCTATGAAAGAGCACCAAACAAGTTTTTACACTTCCTGATTACCACAGCAAAGAGTAAAACACAGTAAGCTAAATTGTTCTGATTATCAGGAAGGAAGACACTTACCTAAAACTTTTCCTGGCACCTAATTACGAAGACATGCTATAAAAGGGACCTGTCACTTGCTGAACTGAGAATTGCATATGTTTACAGGACTACAGACTTAGAGACAGAGTCAGTCTCTGGGCTCCAAAGGGAGCTCATCACAATACACCTGTGAGAACCATTTTATATGAAGTCCATCACTTTCCTAAGCCCAAATTAACTTTATCCTTGACTTATGCAATGTTTAACACCTCCACCCCTTACTCATGTACAACCTCTGGCACTAGATCCACTTAGATTTCTTTCCTCTCCTGCACTAAGCCCATAGAAGGAGCTCCATTATACTAGCCCAGTACTACTCCTCCAAGTACCCACCATTGCTGTCCTGCTCAGATCTTCCCAGCGTTCCTCTCTCCTGGACCAAGTGTCTGCTTTCCTTCTCCTATCGGGGAAGACAACTCACAACACTCTTTCATAGATTGCAAAGACTTGCTGTGTTTATTTGTTGCCACAGCTGCCTCCCCTGCAGGGCTGGAAATATATGAGGTCAAAATGTCATTTTCATATCCAGTTCAGTATCCCTAAAATCCAGTGCAGTACCTGTCATACAAGAGGCACTCAGGAGATGTAGAGAATGTATGATTGAAATATCTAAGCTTGTTAAATGGCTGAAATAGCACAGGACCACATAAATGAGACAAAGTCCTATTTAATGGACAATATACTTGGAAATGAGTCACAATTTGACTGACAACGGATGAATATAAAGTTAAATTACAATAAGCACATAGTATGCATGTCAAGAGAGGAAATTGTTCTACTTCATTCCATCTAAGAATAAAGTTCAGTCTTCTTAGCATGACAAGACCCCAAATTATATCTTCAAGCTCCTTTCTCCCTGTTCTGTCCCAGTACCCAAGTCTCCAACTGGATGTTAAGAGACTGATTGCCTAGAAATTGTTGCATCTCTCCACTTTTCAACCAGCTGTTCACTCAGACAAAGTTGCAATATCTTCCTTTTAATATTACTCTTCTGTTAGAAGCAATAACTCCTTCTGCAAGCTTATAAGCATTTTGCTTATTCTTATGTTACAGTCTTATTTCAGTATGCCTTATCCATCTTTGTTCTAAAGATTTAAAAATCTTAAAGACAAATGAAGTATTAAAAAACAAACAGTCAAACAAACAAATCTCCTAGTTTCCTCCTCCAGTTCAAAAGTACCAACTTTAGAGATATACATATATTAAAAATTCCATACATATTAATGAAATAATGGCTGGTCAGACAATACTCATGACACTCTTTTTTTCAATTCTTTCTTATTTAGACATTTTGACTAAACCGGTGTCAGTGTGGGGCTGGCGTGGGGCGGGGTGGGGCAGGTGGCTGTTGGCTTATTCGCCTGTGCAGGAGTTGATGCGGGTCCTGACTCTCTTCTGGCTCTCTTCTAACTCTTCTGCTCACTTCTCTTCAGTCTTCTTGGCGCCATCTTCCTTCATGTTTGTTACTTAAGAATGGTGCTGCTTGGGTTCCCATGTTTGTCCCTCACTTGGCACCTGCCGCATCATCACATTCACTGTGATGTTAATTAGCTCATTCTCTGCTTGGCTTCCTGAAGTGAAAATAGACTTAGCAGAATTCATCATTTCAAATGCAGCCAGATCTCAGGAGGAGCGTGGAGCCAGGAATTGGATGCATACTGGAAGCCTAAACATTTGTCATTCACCCTCCATTTCTTTTCTCTATTTATCTTTTTACATATGATTGATCCTATTTTCAGACTTTTTTCTCTGATACCCAGTTTATACGGAAAAATAGAAATCGGCACTCACAGATTCAGAGTTTATCCTTTTTGCGTATCCAGCCAGAGGAGAATTCTGATTTTCCTCTTTGGACCTGCATCTTCTAATTCTAAAGGGAAAGGATTTGGGCATAGCATGGATCAACTGTCCTCCTCCTTCCCAATGACTCCCAGTCAGAGTGATGGGTCACCATTATAGGCAATGCTTCTGGGAATCCACAGAATTATGTGTCTGGGAAACACGTGAACTGTGGTCTATGCTCGGTGGCAAGGCCCCAGGATGTGTATATCCATTGCGGGTGTAGTACCACGTGGATGGGGAATGGTTGTGTGGGGGGTTGTTGGGGGTGTGGGCGGTGGGGAGCATGGGAATCCCTGTAGTTTCTGAGTAATATTTGGGTAATCTAGGCACCTTTATAAAATGTATACATATATATATAAC
>JAQZBX010001786.1:0-68671 GCA_029593785.1 Cabassous unicinctus | reverse complement strand
TAACGGTAGTAGCAGTGGTGAAGGTGGTATAGGATTCATTGGGAGCACAGCAGTATGTAAAGCATATAAAGGCTCGAGTCTCCGGCTGGTCAGCTCACATGGCTGCAGGTTCTGTTTCTTTACACCGAGATCAGCAATGCCTGCTCTATGAGCACAGATGCAGGCCCCACACCAAACAGTCACCCTGAAAGCTCATGCCAAGGATCTCCAGGGCATAGAGAACATGACTAAATTAGCCAAACTTATCTTCATGACCTGGAAACCAACTCAAAATCCAAGTCCTCCTTCATATGGAAAGTCACAACTGGGAACTTACTCAAGCTTGGTAAAGGAAGCACAAGTCTGGAAACTACAATTCTAAGATCCTGGTCATATAACTCTGCCCATAAAACTCACACAGAGTTGACTTGGTGTTTAGAGGTATAAAGTTTAGGCACCAGCCCCACCAGACAATTTTGCTTAGACAGCCCAGGTTAGGCTCCCCAGCCTGCTCACTACTCTCGGAGTCACCTTCACCACAAACCCTAGAAGGTCCCCACCTCTAAGTCAGTCCCCAAGCATGAACGATAAGCATGCGTACACAGGGATTCTGAGTAAAGAGAAAATAAATAGCCCAAGTCATGGAAATTTCTTCTACTTCTATATAGCCCAATTTAGTCTCTTGTATAAAAATGGGTAAAATACCTCCAGCCCCTTGAATGGCTAATGTTACTCATTGTCACTCACAGAAGAATGAGCCCTAATGAGCAAAGCCTGTATTTGGCCTTCAAGGTCTTTCCCCTTTCTGTTCTTAAAATTTCTCCTCTACTTACTTTTTGCATTTCAAAAGTTAGGGCTAGGCAATTTGCAAGAACCCAACTCCCCTGATGGAGGGCAGAGCCAATGAGTTAAGCCCAAGTGAGCTGGAGGGTGCTGAATCAAGCCTCCCTGAGTGGAGGGTTATACAACCCAGCACAACACTAGGGGCAGAGTTACGGTGATCAGGGGATCCCTAACTCTGCCTTTCTGACTTTTGCATACCTAAAACACAACTACCTCCCTGTGCTGCTAATGTGTATAATCTGCTTATCTCCAAGAAAACTGGCTAATTCTGCAATAATTTAAATGCATAGTCCCCTCTCTTGGCACCATATTTTCACACCATTCACACAGATTCTCAAGAGCATCTGTCACACCCAAGCACCAGAGAGAATATCATAGAAGGTGGGAACAGGTCTGGGAGGCAGAGAGAGGTGTGTGGAGTCCTAGACAGGGAGAGACCCTGTCCACTCATCAATCAGTTACTCCCCATGCATTTGGCATGTGAGTGCTTCGTGCCCCGCCCTGTGCTGAGGGCTATGGGATATACAGAAGTAAAATAACTTAGAAGTGGGAAACATAGAGGGAAAATGATACAGCAGTAAAATAATCTGTGGTATCAGACAGCAAAAGGCCTCAGGCCATGCAATTCAGCTTATCCCAAACTGAATCTCTCTTCTCTGAACCCAGCCTTACAAGTGAGAAACATGGGGATTCTCAAACAATCCTAATTCACTTCTGCCTCCCTTCACTCACCATGACTGATCAACCAGCATGCCATGTAGAATTTTACCTGCTAAATGCCTTTGAAGTCTGTTCTCTCCTCCATATTCTCCCTGCCACAACTTAATTCAGGCCCTCAGGGTGTCTAACCTGTTGTGGTGAACACCCTAATGCATGGCCCGGATTCGGCTTCAATGAAGGATTTGTTGCCTTAGCTCTTGGAAGGCTGTTGCCCACAGCCTTCAGCTGTCAACCCCCTTAGGAATATGTCAGCTGCAGAGAGCTGTCTGGTCCGAGGCCCGGCCATCTCTGCCCAACCCAGGACAACTCTGAAGGGCTAGTCTAGCTCCAGAGCTCCCTATGGGGAACTGCAGTGCAGCATGCCATTTTCCTCTGCTCACCCCCACTTCCTTCCCTTCCCTTCTGCAGGCGTTGATTCCAAGGTCCTCCTTAATAAACAGCCTGCACACTAAATTCCAGCTTAAAGTCTGCTTCCTGGGGAACCCAACATGTGAGGTCCCGGAGCAGTGGCTCCTGACTACCTTCTCTGCATCTCCGCAACCTTTCACCAATCCCATCTCTGAATATCCACCAAAGAAATATTTGTATTCTTTTAATTTTAGTTTTACTTTTATATCAGAATACTACAAGGTTTATGAAATCAAATATTACTCAAGGCTTATAATGAACAATAGCCTTCCCTTTCCCCATCCCTCACCGTCACTTTTTGGGATTTACATTCACATTTTTAAATAACATACTTATGCTTCTATTTATTCATATTTTTAGTTTTAGATATCTATTGATTTCCTACTTTGGAAAATGAGGTTTTAGGTCTTTTACACACACACACACACACACACACACACACTTTTCCTTTCTTCATTTTCTCAAGATTATTATATCACAATTTTCATTGCTTACATTGTTTTGACTCTGATTCAAAACAGCTGATTCACAGCTGATCCATGTGGTATTCTATGATTATATTTCTTTTCCTGTACAGTTTGTTGTTTTCCCTGGAATAAGTAACTGCCTTGTTTTTGCATTTGCTTAGTTTTTATGTTCCCCTCACTCATTTCTCTCCAAACCTTCCACCAGAATATCTTCTCTTGATATGTTTCAATATATCTGGCCATTGATTTTTTTCTTCTTGGACACATTCCTCCCAGAGCTCTCCATTCTTTTTTTCCAATCTAGACTGAAACACTCTAATCCTGCTCAACAGTCCTCATCTTTGAACTTCCCTTCAGCTTCTACCTCTCTTCTAAGTTGATGCCCCTCTTTACTGGGTCCCATATCTTCCTCTTTCTTGGTTTACTCTCTACTTTGGGTGGAAGACATTTTCTAGTGGCCTCCTGATACAAGATATATAGGAGGTGATTTTTTGAGACTTCCATTTCTGAAAATACATTCTAGCCTCATGTTTGATTGGTAGTTTGGCTGGGTATAGAATTCTAGGTTAAAAATTTTCCTCAGAATTCTGAAGACATGGCTCCATGGTCTTCCAACTTCTCATATTACTAACGAGAAGACCTATGCCCACAGTGATTCTGTGATTCCTGCTCTTTTATTCTCTCTTGATTTTGCTCTCTATCTCTTTCTTTCTCCTGGCTTTTAGGCTCTCTAAATATGGCATTTTGAAAATCATGATGTTATGCCTTCATGTATTTCTTTCCTCTTCATTATGCTTAGAATTCAGTGGTTTCTTTCAGTTTGGAAACTCATATTCTTTGAAAATGTCTTTTTTTTTTTAATGTCCTCTCTTTCATTTCCTCTGATTTCTCTTTCTAAATACCTTTTACTCAGATGTTGGATCTCCAGGATTTTATCTCTTTTCCATGTTCAATCTCTGATCTAATTTCTGGGAGATGTTCCTCAAGTTTATCTTGAACTTTTTTGTTAAATTTATTTCTGTTCTCTTTTTTTAAATGTATGAGACATTGTTTTTGCTCTCTGAAGTTCCTTGTTTTACAAACTTTTGTTCTTGTTTTAAGAATGCAGTATCATGCCTTTCATCTCAAAGCATTTTAATCATGGGGATATTTTTGTTTTCCTTCTACACTTTGCCTTATATTTATTTCTTCTGAATTCATTTTTTGTTTGGTTCAAATTATATTTCATGTTAAAGCCTTTCTTCAAATGTTTGATGTCTTTGGCTATCTATGTTCAAGAGTGAAGCATCATAATGCTGATTGAAAGCTTTATTATTGGCTTCTCCAGTGGTTGACTTCACCATAGGGTGATCAGGTGGGGGCTTTTGTTAGTACATTACAAATGTTGACGCCTTTAGTGCTTTCCCCTTGGGTGGGTGCTTTACTCAGAGAAGAATTCTTTGAACTCTTACCTTGGACAGATAAATCTGGCTTCCAGCATTCTGGGAAACTGAACAAAAGAAGAGGGGTGGAAAGGTCTCTCTGTTTGGTAAATTGGCTCTAGCTCAATTTCACTCTCAACTTTGCCTGGTAACTCTGAGTCAAGAGCCTCTATGGTTCAATCTCTCCAGAGTTTAAAGCTACATTCCAGTACTGAGGTAGGAGACAGGTAGGTACCTGGATGTGCAGAATTGGGAAGGAACTCTGATAGGTCTTATTTTATGGCTCTAATGCTGGGTCACATTAAGATCACCTGGAGAACTTTTAAAAAGTGCTGATGTCTGAGCCCTTTCCTGGACCAATTAAATGTCTTGCCACATTTTGGGGCAAGATGGCTGTTGACGTCTGCCAAGAGTTCAGGCTTCTTGGGTTCCTCTCTTCCCTGGGCTCCGGTTCTCTTTGGGCTTAGCTGCTGTGCTCTCTCCACAAGGCCAGCTGTAGACTATCAGGCAAATGGCTCTGTCTCTCTCCCCAGGGCTTCTGCCATTTCTAAGGAGCTGTCTCTATTCCTCTGAGTTCTTCTCCTTTGTGTTCACTTCCCAGGCTCCAGCTCAAAACTTGGCATCAAGACTCCAAAACTCACTCTTCTGTTCTGCCACCAAGGGGGCAGGGACTCAACGTCCTACAGATGTGGTCCAATCAAAGCCCTAATCATAATTTAATCACACCCAGAGTAACAGACCAGTTTACAAACATAATCCAATATCTATTTTTGGAATTCATAAATAATGCCAAACTGCTACAAGAACCATGGATCTAACTGCTATTTATAAAATTTCCTGTTACCACCTGTGGTGGCTTGGAGCTATGTTCCCTAGAAAAACATGTTCTTAAACTTAATCCATTCCTGTGAGTGTAGGCCCATCATAAATAAGATCTCTTCAAGATGTTACCTCAGTTAAGGCATGGTCCAGATTAATCAGGTTGGCTTTCATCTGGATTACTGGAGTCCTTTATAAGCAGAGAGAGAGCAGCCAGAAGCTGAAAGTCAATGGAACTCAGAAAAGAAGGAAGAGGCCAGGAAAGGCCACCATGTGAATTGCCTTGTGATAGAGAAACAAGGACCAAGAATTGCTGGCAGTTAGCCCCAGAATACCACAGTCCTCTGAGAGAAAGCATTGTCTTGTTAATGCCTTGATTTTAGACTTTCTCAGCCGCAAAACCATGAACCAATAAATTCCCATTGTTTAAGCCAACCCATTGCATGGTATTTGATTTAGCAATGAGGAAACTAAAACACTAGTCTATAACAGAGGACTTCTGAGAGAGCCATTGCCTCTGATTCATGATCTTTTATGCAAATCAATTTGCTGCTTCTTAGTTTCTCCCCAAAAGAGTTTCGGCCCTCTCTGCATTGCTAAGTCACTTATCACATGCCCATTGGTTTCCTACTTCCACAATTTTGTAGACATTTTTTCCTTCTGTCATCTCCTCTCCTGTACTTTGTCCTTATGTGTATGTGCTTTTTTTTTTTTTTTTTTTTTTTTTTTTTTTTTTTTTTTTTTTTTTTTTTTTTTTTACTCTTTATGGTCATTTTAATAAGGTTTTGGAAGGCAGTAGAAATATATGCAAGTGCTCAATATAAATGTTAACTTGGTAATCCTCACGAGTGGCATTTTGACATTTCTAAACTGCAAACTTTAATAAAACTCTTCGATTTCTTCCTGTGACACTCAGTAAGGACTTTCTAACTTTTCAATCAAGGTACCCATAGTGGTAGAAGAGAATTAACATGTGTCCTACAAAGTTTCTGGGATGTAGTCCAAAGAAGACAACCACTTGCATGGAATTTCTTTGAAATCTCAAGAATTATTTTTTTTAAATATATGCAAATTTTGTCCCTATTCCATAATAGATCTGTTTGTTTTAATATAAGAATATTATTTTAAATTACTTGGCATTTAAACTGCTTTCCTTTCCTTCCCCAATTTTCAAGAAAAATTGATGTTTGGGAAGACTGATCATGTTTATCTCATTGCTTTGGAAATCCACAAGACACATATCTCAACTTATGAAGCCCAGCCCTACATGATGAAGTCCAGGCTCCGTGGTGTGATGCAGAGACCCTCCATTTTCCAGCTGTTACTCCTCCAGTTTTTCCTCCTTGCCCTTCCACACATTCACCCTGCATACTTACTTTCCTGAAAATACTCTCATTTTTATTTTTTATTTTTGGTTTTTCCACTCCTACATCCTTATACAAGTTCCCACCTGCACCTGGAATGCTCTTCCTCAAAACAATCTTGAAAACTTAGCTGGAACATCTATCCTGTGATACATTTGGCATCATTAGAGTTGCCAGATTTAGCAAATGAGGTCTAGAGCACCAGTTCAGTTTGAACTTCAGATAAACTACAAATAATTTTTAGTATAAGTATACCCAGTGCCATATTGAGGACATATTATACCAAAAATTATTCATTGTTTGTCTGAAATTCGAATGGAACTGGGTGTTCTGTATTTTATCTGGCAATCTCATATACCCTGCCAAGATAGTGTTAGGTGCTCCCACTATGCCTTCTGCTTTCCTGACTTCTAGCTCTCACCTTAATATTTTGTAATTCCTGTTGTCCCTTACTGTATGAAATCAAGAGCCAAATAGATTCACATAAATCTTCACATGAATCCCTCGCTATTCAAACTCTCACTGCACACTAGTCAAAATTCAGAAACCAAATAGATTTCCATCGTGTAGTGGCCCTTGCTATCCATACTCTCACTGTACAAACTCAGAAGTTGAATAGGTTTGGAAAGCAATGGTATTTATCTGCATTGTTTTCCCCCCATTCTTATGTCTCCAGCCCCAAGCACAGTATTGCCTCTTAGAAGATACTTAACAAATGTTTGATGACTGAAATCAACTGAAGGATCTTGAAGGAAGAATATTATTTGGATGGGGGAGTGTACATATGGTATACCAAGTAGACCCTTTGAGAGAGCCCTAGAGGATGGAATGAGCCCATTGCCTAGTGAGTGTACACTCTGGGCTGTAACCTGGACAGGGAACTTTTCCAATACTCTGATTTTGTTTTTCCCCAGGGTAGTTGTGTTCTTGGATGAGCCTTGCCATTGAGATGTGTTCATCCCTACATATAACTCTTGAACCCCACCCCATGCTCTTGCCATCTCCTCACTTAGCCCTCCTCATAGCTCATGGCAAGATTAAATCCATTTTCTATGACCAATTCCAATGCTAGAGGCTACATTCTCAGAAGTGGGGCTGGTCTAACACTGAGGGGCCTAGACAGCCACTTCAACTTTCAGCACTGCAGGCATGGTCCCCCGACTTAAAACAATCTCCCGCTGAAGTCAGAAATTCTTCTAAATCATTGTCCTCCCCCTGTGCAAACAGCCCTGGGAGAGGTACCACAGCAAGTCTTTAACATCCCTGAGTGAATAGATACAAAAGCAGCTATCTGGCTTCCAGGAGTGGGCACAGAGCTTAGTGGCCATGGTAGGAGGGGAAATACCTACTGGGGTTGACACAGAATTTTCAATCTCCCATTAGAGCCAAGAGCTTCTAGGGGAGAAGGCAGCTGTTTCAGAGTCCATTGGTTCTCTTTTCTGGGTCTTATATTTTGACCACATAGTTTTGAATACATACAAATAGATCTAGAGCATCTGGATCTCTTTCCCCTTTTGATCTCTTTTTCTTTCCTCCCTGTCCCCCTCCTCTCATCAAAACCTTAAATGGCAAAGAAATTGGATTAGTCAAGCTGGTGGGAAGGATTCCAAATTTCTTGGGTAGAATTTATGGAATTAGTGCTCTTGATAAAAAAGGAAAAGAATCCTTTCATGGAAACCCCTAGAAGTCATACTAATAGAAAACACATATTAATTCATTTCACCTCACAATCCTATTAGGTAGGTATTATATTTTCCCCATTTTATAGATCAATAAACTGAAGCCCAGAAGTGACACAGCTACTAAATGATGGAGAAGGGTGTGAACCTAGACTGTGTCTGGTTTCCGAGTGGTAACCATTAGACCACCTCCTGAAGTAGAAATGTAGCATCTAACGCAGTAGCTCCCAGACTCTGAGTTTTCACATGCCAAGAAAATTTCAAAATAATTTTGGGGAGGGTGGATCAACACAGGACTGCCAACTTTTTATTTTGCCAAATAAGCGCATTAAAAATAAATCTTATTATCACTACCGTTCCACTTTTTAAATGACTTGTTAACACCACAAAATGGGAAGAAGATAATCTCAGAATAAAAGCAGAAATTTAAACTGAATAAATTTCGACTTCACAAAAACAATACATCCCCCTTGTTTTCTCCATTTTGCCAAAGACCAGTGAAAACCATCTGGGACTGGCAGCAATCATTTTACAGCATTTGTAGACACTGATTAGCTCACCTGATCACCACCTTCTCAGGACCCAGAGCTGAGTCTCTAGGTCCGCTTTGCATTGGGTTGGCATCCAGGGGACACAGACCCTCAGCTTCAATCCTGGGGACTTCACAAGGAAGGAGAGCCTGTGCCTGCCCCTGTCCAAAACTCCCTGTCCTAATCAGACGTCCCATTCTCCCTTCAATTGAAAATGTTCCTGGGCCAAGAGCAGTCAGTGTGTTGGGAGAGGTGGGCAAGGATACAGAACGAGGGAAACGAAATGAATGAAGCCGATGTCTGGGAGAGATGCAGAGGTCAAAGGTCTAAATGAAATGGGGTCGTTAATTGCCCGAGACAGAGGAGGACAAACACAATTCGCTCAAGGTGATTTAGAAAACAGTGGGGGCTTGATGTTCTCATTCTTGTGTTTTTCATTTCTTCCTCAGTTCAATTGCGGTCAAGCATTTATTCAGTAACTGAATTGTTGAAGTCCTGCCAATTTTAGCTCCTAAATATTTTTCAAGTTCTCTTCTGCTGCTTCCCTGGTTCAGGCCCTCATCATCTCTTTAGTGGACTATTGCAATGGCCTTGTCCAGTGTCCCCATGCTCCATCTGTCTTCCTCCAGACTGGGCTTCCCAAAATGCAAAATTGACCCTATGCCCCTGTGAGCCACACCCTCCCTTCAATATCTCCTCACTTGTTATCAATGGTATCAAATCTGAGGACCCCAATATAGTGCACAGTAATGCACACATGTGCACACACACACAACCACACGCCTCCAGTACCATCCTATGCCACTCCTTCCTCATACTACAGAAATATGGACCTACCTCTAGATCACCAGACAAGGGACTCTGGGCCTTTGCCCGTGCTGGTCTCTACCTGGATTGCCCTGCCCCCATTTCCCACCTCGTTCTTATTCACCCTTAAGCACTTGCACCTCACCTTTTGGAGAAGCCACTCTGACACCCTCCCCTGGCTACCCACCTCACACCTAGGCTGGGCCATGTGGATGTGCGTGCCTCTACCAGGCTGGCTGCTGTGCAGAATTCCACTTCACCTTGGGGATGAAGTTCATATGATATTTTGCATTCCCAACGCCAGCACAGTGCATGGCACGGAGCAGGCACTTAAACTAGGCTTTATTTATTTATTTATTTATTTTAAGATTTATTTATTTACTTACTTACTTTTATCCATTTTAAACTCCACCCCACCCCCCCATCCCCTCGTTTTTGCTGTTTGTGTGTCCATTCGCTGGGCAATTATCTGTATCTGTTCCCTGTCCTCTCTTCTCATCCTTCTCCTTCTGTCTTCACTGGGATTCAATCCTGGGAACCTCCGATGTGGGAGAGAGGCATCCTACTGCCTGCGCCACCTTAGTTCCTGGTTTTTCAGTGGGTCTCGTCTTGGCTCTCCCTTGTGTCACTCTCCTGTTACGTCATCATCTTTCTGAATGGCTCAGTGGGGCCTGGCATGCCCATGTGCAGGACCTGGCGGTGCGCCCGCTCACAGGGCCTGGTGGCCCGTGTGCCTTCTATATTTTTCTTTATTTTACCGGGGATTGAACCCAGGTCCCTCCATATGGGAGACGGACGCCCAACCATTTGAGCCACATCCGTCCCCCTAAACTAGGCTTTTTGAACCACACATTTGTCTGTACAGAGCCAGATGAGACATGGGCCCTGACCTCAACAGCTTGTAAGGCACCTGGAGAGATGAGTCACCACAGGTTTGCAGCATCATAAAAGACAGGATGAAGAGCGCTGGATTCACAATAACCAGGATCTGTAACACATGGTGGTATGTGTTCCCAGAAACCAGGAAAAGAAGAAAACAACACGCACTGACACTGCTAAGAGAGGTTTCTTGGAGGACTGAGGAAGAAGGAATGCCTAGACAATTCCTGGGCACACATTAGTACTGGAGTTTCTGGGCTGCTTCTGTGCACCTCGCCCCAGGCCTCTGCCAGTCTGGCCCTGGGAGCCTCGGCCAGCGCAGGAAGTGTGAGCCCAAACAGCAGCAGCTGCCCCAGACCCTGCACTCGCGTTTGACAGCACAACTATTTTCTGAGCACTGGGTTATTAAACCTGAAATAAGTAAATGAAAGAATCTTTGAAGTTCTGTTTCTGGCACTTTTTAAGAGAGGAACCGGGTATATTTATCTGCAGGCAGAAAAGAAGGGATGCAAGTCTCCTGGAGGCTGGCGTTCTGGTAGAAGCCCTTTCTTCAGCTCTCTGGGGACTTGGAGACTTTGGGTGCTGGCACCCCTCTAAAGGACTTTGATGAGATGTTCAGAGGTACGTGTGAAAAAGAGCGTCTGCCATTTTTGGCAGTAGGGAAACCGGATGGGAAATGAGGGCAACAAACCTCTAGCTCAAAGCCTCAAGATTGAAGGCCAGGTTGGCTCAGCTCTGCATGAAAACTCCAAGCAAGTCAAGGGTTTCATAGTCAGAAAGCATGGGGCAGGGGAGGGCTTTTCAAAAATGTTACCCCTAGAGTTGTGGATCCAGAAGTTTCTGTGAGTACAAGGTCCTGGGAGTTAGGGGACCAGAAGAAACAGGCCTTGGCAGAAGCGAGAGGTCAGGTCAAAGCTAGGGAGAGGAGCCAAGGTGCCAGCAGCCTGACTATTAATTCCACGGGTTGGGAGATTCACCGAGTCTGACGTTCTAGGCGTGGGGCTTCTGGGGAATGCGTGTTTCAGGAATTTGTGAGCTTTAGAGACCATCCCAAGGAATAGCACCCCAGGGATGATAGATATTTTACAGCTACTAGTTGTTGCCCCACACCCTCACCCCCACCCCAAGATTGCTGGGCAATTTACCCAAACATGCTGGGGCACCTATGCTTCAGTTAGGCTGTACCTGGCACATGAAGTTGCAGCAGTTCACCTGCCCAAATCCTGCTCTGGCTACTGATTTTCAGATTCACTTAAAGTCTTAGACAGTCAGGCTTCAGAGGACTGCCATCCCGCATCCCCACCCCACCCGCAGAAGGTGGCCTTCTCTGACTAACAGCTCCTTGTGAGTCATTCTCTTCCCGATATGCAACTGGCCTCAGGTATTGAATGACTCAGGTCTCCCATGGGGACACTCAAACCAAGCTTCACCTTTGGAATTTGAATAAGCTTGCAAAACCACAGCTGTCTGAACCCAAGGGATGCAGGAGGGGGTGGGGTGGGAAGAATTCTGCTCCATCCAGCACCCTCCATGCACACCTCCTCACTCCCAGGAAGCTATAGCCTAATGCCTTCTTGGTATTGTTTGATGCTGAAATAGTCCATTGTGGAAGTACCTTGAAGGACAGGGATAAGTGCGAGAGAATGCAGAGATAGATGCTCTACAAGTCCATTCCCACAGAGCCTTTTGGTCATTCTGCTCATAGCTCCACTTTCATCCTTTCCTTCTCTCTCTCTCTCTCTGTCTCTCCCTCTCTCTCTCCCTCACCTCTCCCTTTCTGTCTCCCTCTCTCCCTCTCTTGTCCCTCCCCCCATTCTCAGACTAGGGCCACTATCTGTGGGCACAATCCTCCCTGTCCTCTAGTATAAAAAGGATGAATTACCTCCTTGATCTCAACGTGACAGGCCCTACCCAAGCATACATCACCTGCTGGGTACATAATTGAAGCATGGTCTCTGAGTCTGTAGCTGCCACGTAGGAACTGACGAAGAGGCAAGAGGAGGGCTCTGGCACAAACCAGACTCTCCTTGGCTGTCTTGAGCACTCTAGAATGCAATTTGCCACACCTCACACAAGGACAAGACCACATGGTGTTCTCAGACACTGGATGTGCCTTGAACTGGGGGTAAAAGTCAGCACAGCTATACCCAGACTAGCTTTTAGTTGGTCTCTCTGCCCCATTCCTGCCTAAGAAGATTCTAGAAGGCTGACAAGCAGAAGCCAGGCTAGTCTTCCCAGACTATAAGAAACCCTTAACAGCCTTAGCATTGGCATACCTTGTGCCTCAGTTTCCCCACCTGTGTTTCACTTACTCCATCAGCAAATAAATAGAAATAAGGGAAAATTTTCCCCAAACACTGAGTGCTAGGCTATCCCTCATTTCCCCTGCCTCTCTGCCCTCTCCTCTCTGATAGGCTGATTCTACTGAGACTTCCTCTGCCACCTTCTGCCCAGATCCTGAACCAATCCTAATGAAGGCAAAAGCTTATCAGGTGGCTCATACTCCCCTCTCCACCCGCCCCCCTATAAGCTTTCCTTCTCGATTACCTTGGTCTCTACTTTTCAATCCAAAATGGGTGCTAAGCAATACGATGGCCAGGGACCCCAGTGGTCAGCTGGGCTCCCCTGTCATCTGCAGCAGTGTCATCCACTTCATGAGTGACCAGTGCCCAAACTCAAGCAGCGGCCACAACCCAGATTCCCACCCACCCCCACCTCTGTGCTCCTGGGTGGGAGGTTCTGCTGTCAGTTCACAGCCCCCTCCCTCCACAGCCGCACTGGCCCAGCTATGCTCACAAGACAGAGTGCAAATGAGTTGGCTTCCCCCATCCCTGTCCTTCTGTCAGGGGGTAGCTGTCATGCCAGGCACAGTCCTGCCCCCTCCCTGCCTGCCCCTGCTGTCATGAGCAGATCAGCACTCACCATGGCAAGTCTCAACTGGGGACAGTTGGGAGATCACATGAGACTATGTAAAAGGAAACGCTGGCCGTTATTGCCCATGATTACCATACCATCACAGCCCTTCTCTCTTTTACCCTTTATATCCTCTCTCTCTTTTCCTGGATGATATGGGGGGTGGGGAGGAAGATGTTAGGAAAGTGTTTTGAGCTAAGAGTGAGCAAGAGATGCTCTGATAAGTGTAACTGGAAAGCCTCATCCCAAATAGCAATACCCTTGAGCCCCAGCCTGCCTGACTAGCAGGCATCTCGTCTTTTCCAAGTCCCCAAATATTCCCAAGGTCCTTGGAAATTGCTTCCATGTGTCTGGTCCCAGTGAGCCCCTCTCACATGGTGTCCCAGTGCAGCAAGGCTGCTGCTCCCTAGTTGCAGTCAAAGCTCATCACCAAGGATAGTAAGGTCCAATCTGAGTGCAGACCACACAGCCCCAATTCTGGAGACCTCTGACATCATCCTAATGTCAGTGAAACCAGAATAACAGCCTTGTGCTGAGATTCAGCTCTGATCCAGCCTTCAAATCCTGGGCACCCAGGTGCAGGTTTCCCCCTTCTGAACGGGCAATGATGGGTTTATTGACTTTTAGGCCTTTTGTGCTAATTGTCTTTGGCAGGGTCGCCTGTGTCACTTTCAGCACAAGGTGAAGATCAAACCTGTGCTCTTCTGTCTTCTCTGCCTCCATTTTCCATTTCCTAGCCAGCTCTACCTCCTTGCCACCATGAACACACATGAACATCAGTTATTTTTATAAGAAAAGGCAAGAATTCTGACAAAATGAAATAAAATGCTTGCCCTTCAGCCTCCCCTCACCACCATGTCCCCCAACACACTCCCCAAGAACCAACAATAAAATGTTCCTAATCTGAATACTTACCTTTTCAGGTTAAAACCTCTATATTTGGTCAACACTGCCCTCCCCAGGTCCCCCAGCCTGGGTGGGTGCTGCTCTACATGTGTATAACTAAAGGGGCCATTCAGGGGGGTCTTGCAGAACAAAGGACCAAGCATCCCAACAACAATATTAAGATTTTTCATCTCTAACGGGGAAAAGAAATTGCATGCAATTTTTCAAATAATTTTCCAGTCTCATGTCACTTGCGTAAACTTCCAGACTAATGATTAGAGTTGGGGGTGGGGGGGGGCACTGCAGAAAGGACCTGAGCTCCAGTCCTATCCCTACTTCTAACTAGCTTCGGGTAAGGACTTTGCCTACTTTCCTCATCTGTGACCTGAGGGGATCTGGCTAGATTTCCAAAGATCGCCCAGCTCTGACATTCTAACATTGCACTGTCATTCATGATTAGTAATTATGACCAACAAGATCTGGTCTTTCCACCAATATTTTAAATGTATATGGAGACCCCTGGCATTCTTTCCCAAAGCATAAACTGTGTTGAGTTTTTAGAGAGGATCCCTAAAAGATGTCAGGCAACAAACATTCATTTTGCATCTACTATATGCCAGACAAGATGCTAGGTGCTGAGGAAACAGCATTGACCAAAGAAGACATAATCATCATGGACTTGACAATCAAAGTTGTGGTCCTCATGTATCTTTCAAATGTTATGAGAAACTCACAGTAAATAAATACATATTTCATCAAATCTAAGATGCCATTTTCTTTATGACACACCACTATTTTATGTGCCACTAACAAAACAAGCATTGCCAATTAAATATAATGCTTTCTTATCACTTAGAACTTTTAGACTTATTGCAGGACTCTTTTAGAATCACTCAGATCGATTTTTCTATTGCTCTTATGCAGGCAAAAAAGGAACAGTAGAAAAAGTTTTTTTAAATGGGTTACAGTATTCTTAAAACTTTTCATATTCAGAGTCCAACTCCTCTGAATCACTTTGCAACTCAGCATTGAAAGTGGTTCTGTGGATGGATGATGCAGCATTTTTAAAGTGTGCTCCACTGTTGTCTCTGAGACTGTCTTCCAAGCCATTGACACCCATTGTACAAACAGGGTGCTGATGACCTGATGCTTGTCCTGTAACAGGAAATTGTTTCACACTAATGTCAATAACAGAAGGCAACATAGCTTCATCTGCTTGTGTCTTTCTTTCTGAGGTCCTGTACAGTACTTGGCTATTACTATGTTGGAAAATATTGAAGTAATATTATTTTCCAATGATAAAAATTTACTTTGCTAACATCAGATTGACACCCTGTGATTCTGATTCTTTGCCTTTCTACAGAAATTTTTGTTTCTGTGTCAAATTGGAGTGTGATTTTTTTTGAATGTTTTTAAATATAAATTAAACCCAAAGCATTTAAAAATAATGCACTTAACTCAGAGGAAGTTGTGACAGTATGAACAACCATGACCAAGCCTGTGCATACCCAGACAACAAGGCTGCTGCCAGGCCTACGATATTGTAAGACACCATTAACAGTAAGACACATCCCGATTTCAGGAAGATTGAATGTGGGAAAAAAATACAGTAAAGCAAATTAAATTACGATAGCCATAAAATTCTTGTGCAATATAAGTTTTCAATAAATTCACTTCTATATAATATACAAGCAATTTACAAAATGCGACAGAGAAGGAATTTACTCAAGATTTGAATGAAATTTTTAATGATTCATTTGTTCTAATTTTTAAAAAATTTTCTAGGTTATAAACCCTACATTATATACAATGGTTATATCCAAAAGCATCCAAAATGATGCTGAATATGTCAAAAGCCAACATTTCTGGAATTAAATATAGCAAATTATGATTAAATTCCCTCTCTGTTTCATCTTGCAGATTGTTTATATCATATACAGAAGCTAATTTATTAGAAATTCAAACCACGTAAGGACTTTAGGGCCGTGCTGTACAATATTAAGTGATTGATTGCAAGGAGACAGAATGCTAGGGGGATGAACGGAACATGGGGACAGTGGGTCACTTCTCTGAGGCAAGATGCCCTGAGGGAATGTTACTCAAGCTGAGATCCAAAGGACTCAGGAGTCGGTGGGTGTGGGAGTGAGGTAGCATTTCAAACAGAAAGAACAGTGTGAACTAAGGCCCAGAGGTAGAAGAGAGGAGGTTGACAGACTTGAAGCTGGGTGAGCACGGAGGGAGAGCATGGCAGGACACAAGGGTGGAGGTTTGGGCGTGGGCTGGTCAGTCACACCTGAGGGCCACATTTACACATCCCTGAGTGTCTAGGGGCTGCTCCTTGCTTCATTTTTCATACTAGCAAAAGACCAGAAGTAAGCTAAATGTTTCATCAATGGTTAAGTAAAGGATGGTCCATCTAAACAATGAATTATTAGACATGTATTTTTTTTAAAAAAAGTAGAACTCTTTATCTATTGGTATGCAACAAACCCTGAGCTATATTATGTGCTAGATGCAAAATTTCTTGATATAAAACATTATTATATCATATCATATCATAATATAATACAAAATGACTTGGGTAAGAAAAAAAAGAAAAAGTAGTTTAGACTTGTTTATATGTGATAGACTAGTTCTGGGAGGATACAGAAGAAACTAGAGAAGTTGGCTACCTCCAGAGAGGAGTGTTTGGATAACTGGGGATGGGGATGGGAAGGAGAATTCTAATAGTCTGTCCTTGGTAATCTTTTAAGTTTAGCATCTAGCAAATGCAATAGAGGAGAAGGTGGATGTTTTCAATGTACGGGCCGCTCATTTAGGACTATGACTTTGTGGAAAGGCTTGTGTTCAGATAAATAATGATGGAGTCCTCTATGTTCCTTCAGGCTCATTCAGGATCCCATTGTGTCTGGTATTGTTCTCTGGTAGTCTCACAAGGAGCTTCTCTTTGAGAAAGATTAGAAACTCCTCAGGGCAGGAACCTCAATGTGTGTGGTCTCCAAGTTCCGAATTCCCCACAGTGCCTTCTAGACAGAGCAGCATGCGTCTTAATTCTGGCTCCCAGGTTTGCTGGCTGTTGTCTCTCTCCACAAAGCAGCCTCTGGAACCTGCCCCAAAGCCAAATGCAGCCTAAACAACCTGAGGAACTTCTCTTCTACTATTTATGCCAGTCCAGTGTCAGGGCCAGAACATGCCCTTATTAGAAGTGTTCTTTGTGTTTAAAATTACTCTCAGGCACCAACGAGGGGGGTCTACAAACGGTGGTTCACCACCAATTAGTCAGTTGTGAAATCAATTTGGTGGGCCCAACTAGTCTTTAAAATAATGAAGGGAATTAAAAATTATCAGAGCACATCACATGCTGATAAAGGTATTGTTTTGTGAAATTTTTATTTCAAACATGTACATGTGGGAAGCAGATGTGGCTCAAGTGATTGGGCTTCCGTCTACCACATGGAAGGTCCTGGATTCGATTCCTGGGGCCTACTGATGAAGGCAAGCTGGCCCGCGTGGAGAGCTGGTGCAACAAAAAGAGACAAAGAGGAAAGACCACGAGAGACACAACAAACCAGGGAGCTGAGGTGGCTCAAGCGACTAAGTGCCTCTCTCCCACATCAAAGGTCCCAGAAGACCTAAAGACAAGACGAGAACAGAAGACAAGCAGGCACAGAGAGCACACAGCGAATGGACACAGAGAGCAAACAGTGAGCGCAAAAAACAATGGCGGGGGGATAAATAAATAAAAATAAACTTTTAAAAAATGTACATGTGCAGTAGGTCATGAGGTAAAATGTATTTCTTGCTATGGGTTGCTGCCAAAAATGTTTGAAAACCATTAGTCCAGAGTAGTGAGTGAGCACAAGGGTTCTGGAGTCAAGTAAACCTTGGTTCAAATCCCACCTCTACAACTTTTGTCCCCTGGCAGTTTATTTAACCTCCACTGACAGCTCCTCATAGGTAAAATGGAGACAATAATAATGCCTATCTGGTGGGATTATTGTAAGGTACTCGGCACAATGGTCAACATTCTAGAAATGCTCATTATTACTATCACAACCAAGAAATAGTCCCTTCATCTTGCACAAGCCTCCCTGGCCCGGAAGCAGACCACAGACTTGGTCACGGTCTGGGGCTGAAATGAGAGCTGGAGGCGCCCTGTGTTCTGAGGAAGCGCCGCCTTCCTGGCTGCCTCAGAGCTTGGTGACTAGCAGCTTCTCCTCAGGTTCCTCCCCACCATCCGTCCAGGCAGCAATTGACTCTGCAGCTTCCTGCTGCTTCACCACTATAGGGGCTGGATGACCGGAAAGGCACATCTCCACTCAGCGGACAACATTACTTTGCTCTAATGGGACATTTGTTACCCTGGCCCCCTTTCAGTATCAGTGTCAGGGAAATAAATGGTCCCCAGCCACTATAATTCCTTCACATAGATTTAAAAAGGAAGACGATGAAGAGAAAGACGACAGCTGACTTGTGGTTTGAAAGGATATACGATATGTACGTCCCCGTCCAAAATTAAAAATGATGAATCAACGTCTGAGAATCAGAGAAAGTGCTTTATGCTGGGACCTTTGATGGAAAGACATACATTCTCCAGGCTCCCAGTTTCAGCCTTTCTACAATGGAAGGGTTCGTTATCAGTCACCTCTTCTGATAAACATCTCAAAGCCTGCCTCCCTACCGTACTTCCCAAACCAGCTGTCAACCCTGTGTTCCTGCTCAGGGCACAGGTTAAGAGAGGTGGGAACAGCAGCCAAGAATCTGGAAATGCTGGAAAGACCCCTGGATATTTTTTTGTTGAATTAGGTCCGCTCCCAATGCCTTTGGGCCAGGGAGTACTGGAAAGCTATCTGTTGCATGTGGCTTAACTTGCAGAGCTGAGCTGGGGCCACTAAGGATGTCTGTTAAGGAATCATGCCATGACTGGGTACCAGACCTCAACCAGCCACTTCCTTGTTCCCATTTCATGGCCCCCGTCTCTGCAGGAATACTAGCAGAGGGAATGAAAAAGAAACTCCTCGCGTGCCCAAGTCTCACAATTGGAACAGACTCTGCATGGACGGGAAGCTTGGCTACTCTGGCCCATCAGCTACGTGACTCAGCCCTCATCTGACTGAGAGTTCATAGCTCGTCCAGGGAGAAAAGTATCAAGGGGGCTGACAGAGGGGAGATTACTGTGTTCTATGAAGCTTGTCACCTTAATGGCCTGATGAAAGGAGGGTGACAGAGATAGATCAGGATAATACTGTAGATTACTTACTGGATTGCCATTATCATTAACAGCCTTAATTAGTCTGTAATATACTGCACCTCAGCAGCAAGTGCTACTGTTAGAAATGGAAATCAGTCCAGCAACTGGGAAGACAACCAGCAGGAATGCAAAATCCAAGCCTCCTCAGATCACACAGGATGTTTTTCTGACCTTAGAATTCAAGTACAAAATTTAGACTTGAGTTTCTAATCAAACCTGTGTTTCTTGATCCTCACTCTCTCTTCAACCTCTCTCACCAATGACTACCAGCTTCTACTCCTTTTAATTCCTTGATAATAATACCATCTTATATGTGCACCCCAAACCCATAACCCCAGTCTAATCATGAGAGAACATGAGACAAACCCAAACTGAGGAGGATTCTACAAAATACTTTACTAGTAATTTTCTAAAGTGTCAAAATTATGAAAAACAGGGAAAGACAGGAAAACTATCACAGACCAGAGACAAAGGAGTCTTGACAACTAAATAGAATGTGGGTTCCTGGTGAAATCTGAATAGTCTGTTGTTTGGCTAATAGTACTGTAGCAATGTTAATTTCCCCATTTTGACAATTGTTCCATGGTTGTGTAAAATGTTAATACAAGGGGAAGCTGGGTAGATGGGAACTCTCTGTACTATATTGGCAACTTTTCTGAAAATCTAAAAATAAAATGTTTATAAAAACAAAAAAGGCAGCCCCAGCTGATATCACTACAAAGCAGCATGTCACATATTCATCTTAGTCTTACACAACTGATGACTACATATATGAGTGCATGCTCGGATTGCATTCTCTGAGCCTAGTCTGCAGCTTACTTGCTCACAGAGGCTGTGAACTGCAGTCAGGTATTTGATGGTACTAGTTACTGGATGAAGACATGCTAAGTCCTGAACTTAAAACAAATCAGTGCAGAGTTGCAACCTTCCAAATCAATGACATGTTAATAAGTAATTCATGCACACACATACACAGATGGCAGGGGGAAAAAAACTTTATTTTAATACCTGTACAAAAAGAGTTAGCCTAGCAAAACAAATTGACATATCGGTTTATATTTTATTAATATTTGGCATATAACCCATTCGAGTTTTTCTATGACAGTCATAGAAACAGATTTTGAACGGAATTCAAATCATTTCTGCAGGGAATGGGGGTCCCAAAGAACACTTTGAAAATCACAGGCACAATACTGTCATTTTGTAGGTGTAGGTTCAGGTGGGCTTAACCAAGTCACACAGGCAGGTGAGACGAAAACCCAGGTCTCCTGAGTTGACCACAGAAGGTCAAGGGCAGGACCTGTGCTGGACCCCTGATGCATGGACAGCCCAACAAACACATCAGGCCAGCTGGGTAGCTGAGAGCATGTGGCTCCATGACTGGTACAGTGGACAGCTCTGTAGAGGGCATCTCAGGCAGACAGCTTTCTCAGGAGGTCATGGCAGCCGACAGGAGGGTACAGGACGTGAGGACAGAGTGCAAGGCAGCTACAGAATGAAAGACGGCCTGGGGGAACACCGAAGGAGACGCAGCCTCCCCAGGATAAGGTGGCAGAAGTGCTGTCGACAGAGCCCAGTGCTCTATTGTCGGGGCCATGTTGAAGGACAGAGTTATTGATTGCTACATTGTCTCGGCAAAGAGAAAGGGGAAAACATTTGATGGCTGGATTTTAGGGAAAGTCAGAGACTGTGGGTGGATAGCCTTGATGTTGTAAGAGGATAATCAGGGACAGGCAGCCCTGGAGGAAACCAAACTTGCGATTCTAGAGAAAATCGAATAATCCCCTGATAAATATGCCAATTGATCCAAGCTTACCCTCTGTAAGAGATGGACAGGATGTAACACACGCAGGCATTCCAAATCCACATCCACCTAAGCAAGCCTTACTTGTTTCATTCCTCTGGGCCTGAGCCCCTCCTGGCAGACAAGACGACACTGCTTCAGAGCATTTTGCCATCAGAGCCAGCCAAACAGAGGGAATGAGCCCAGAGGCAGCAGGTGGTTGCCTAAAGATTACTGGGCCTGGGGACCCCAGTTCTGGGGCTTTTGCTGCTTTGTAACTGGGTGGTCTTGGTTAAGCCCTTCACAGTCTCCTCATCTTTTGAACAAGGTACCACTTTCCAATTCTAATTCATTTCACATCACTCTCTGGTCAAGACTCTCCAGTGGCTTCCCATCCAACTAAAATAAAATCCAAACTCTGCCTACCTTTTTTAACCTCACTTTATACCATTTCCTCCCTTTGTTCCTTCTCCAGCCTCTCAGGTTTTCTCCACACCCCGCAAACAGCAGCTCAGGGCGGCATGCTCCTGGTCCAGGATTAGAAATTAGCCCCCACCCCCACCCCTGGATCTTCCCATGCCTGCTCCTTCCTGCCATTCACGTCTCAACTCGACCAGTAGCTCCTCAGAGAAGGCTTCCCTAAGCACATCATGCCATTTTCATTTCTAGATAAGCTTTCTCCCTATCTAAGATTGTCTTGTTTCTTTGTTTCATTGTTTATAGTCTGTCTTCCCCCACCAGAATATCAGCAACTTGTCCATCATATCCCTAGTGCCTAGAAGAGTGCCTGGTACGTGTTTACTGCACGAATGAACAAATGAATGAATGAATGAATGAATGAATTCTTCCCTTAACCTTTGTGTCTCGGAACTCAGGTTTTTCTACATCAGAGACATTCCCTAGCTACATCTTAGTGTCTGTTTGTCAAGAAGCAGAGGCTTTGATGGAAATGCTCTTTGCTGAGAGTGTCTTGGGCAGGGTTTTTCTGCTTCATTTTCTCCTCCTAATGTGTGACAGCACAGCACCATGGTTGGCAAGCTGTCCTGAGACCATGCTGCTTCCCTCCCGGGACTGCCACATCCACTGCATCTGGTTTACAAGCCAAACGCTGATATTTTTCCTGTCCTTGGGTAAACTCTAACATTTGTGTCAGATGGTTCCTCTGCCTTAGGAATTCAGGACTTAGAAGGTTATAGAAAGTGTAGCCCGAGGCTAAAAGAGATGCAGCATTTCCTGTATTGAATATGAGACCCCAGCATCGCAGGCAGATATTTTGGGTATAGTCTACTTCGTGCATCCCGCATAAGGAAGGCATGGCAGAGGGCAGCTGCCCTACCATCATTCTTCCAGGTGGTTAAGAATGAGAGAAAGACTTTCCTTAAGGAGAATAAAGTGGGGGGGGGCGGGTAGCCTTACCAGATTTCAAGATTTCCTGTGAAGACCCATATCCTTGACACAGAAGTGGCATTTTGGGTCACTGGGGAAAGGATAGACGTACGTAAATGGTGCCAGGACAATCGACTATTCATGGCAAGGAGGGGGAGGAAGGGGGAATATGCAGATTCCTAACTCTCATCACGCACAAAAAATGAATTCCAGGTGGATTAAAGACTTAAATATGAGAGGCAAACTTATAGGGGAGTATTTTATAAACTCAAAAAGAAAAGATTGATAAATTTTGACTATTCTAAAATCAGGGACTTCTATTTAAAAACAAAAAAGAACTTTGATTTATTGAAAGATAGCATTAGAGAAAAAATAAATTACAAGAAATAATTACAACATTTGCAAGGCATTTAATCAGCAAAGGATTAGTATCTAGAACACAGAAATAATTCTTACACGTCAATTTAGAAAAAGATAATAGCCCAATAGAAAAAGAGCAAAAATGATGAATAGGAATGTCACTAAAGAGGAAATATGAAAAACAAAACATATGAAAAGATGATTGACCTCATTAGTAATCAGGAGAATATAAATTAAGTGCACAATGAGCTGCCATATGATTTTCACCAGATTGGTAAAAATTAAGGGACCTGAGAATGACAAGAGGTGGTGAGGATGTCAAGCAATGGGAATTGGGAGTAGAAGTTGATGCAATCACTTGGGAAACATCTTGAATGTTAACACTACACCTGCCATAGGCCCAGTCATTCTATTCCAGGTCCGCGTCTGTATTAGTCAGCCAAAGGGGTGCTGATGCAAAATACCAGAAATTGGTTGGTTTTTATAAAGGGTATTTATTTGGGGTAGAAGTCCACAGTTACCAGGCCATAAAACACAAGTTACTTCCCTCACCAAAGTCTATTGCCACATATTGGAGTGAGATGACTGCCAATGTCTTGTGAGGGTTCAGGCTTCTTGGGTTCCTCTCTTCCTGGGGCTCCATTTCTCTCAGGGCTTAGCTTCTCTGTTTCCTCCACAAGGTCAGCTGTAGACTATGAGGCTTTCTAGGCTTTGCCTCTCTCTGGGCTCAGGTTTGCTTTGTGCCATAAGGCCAGCTGTAGACTCTCAGGTGAATGGCTCTTCTCTATCCTGGGGCCTTCTCTCCTTCCTCAAGAAGTCTCCAGCATCACAACTCCAACATAAAAACTCCAACTCAAAAACTGCTCGAACTCTGTTCTTTGCCATGCCTTTTATATTTGATTACCCACCCACCAAGGGGTGGGGCTCAATGTCCTACTGACATGGTCCAATTAACACCCTAATCATAAATTAATCATGCCCAGATTAGCAGACCAGTTTACAAGCATAATCCAATATCTGTTTTTGGAATTCATGATTACACCAAACTGCCAAACTGCTACAGCATCCTAGAGACATTCTTGCACAATTGTAGTGAAGACATGTACAGGTTGTTCACAGTCATGATGCTCTGAAACAACCCCCAAAAATTAGTCATGTCAGACTAAAAGAAGACCAAAATAATTATGGGCTTGCCTGAGTAGAGCATGTGAGAAGATAATGAGTGAAAGCTGAGGGTCTCAAATATTGCTTCTGGGGACAGAGATTGGAAGGGATCAGAAAACTCAGATAGAACTCACAACAAGTACAACATGAGTGCAGAGCCTGAGGGAATCTTTCTCACAGAACTTTCTGCAATGACAGCAATGTTCCATATCTGCACTGTCCCATATGGTAGCCACTAGCCACATGTGTCTACTGATCACTTGAAATGTGGCTAGTGTGACCAAGGAACTGGCTTTTTAAAAAATTTTTTTCATTTTAATTCATTTAAATTTAAAGTGCCACATATACTTAGCAACTAATGTAATCAGGCAGCAAAGCTCTGGAAAAACACTAAACTAAGCTAAAAAAAGAAAGAAAGAAAAAAGATGAGGGTTGCTGGAGGCAGACAACCACTGCAGGCTTCTTTGTATGGACACAGCTCAAGAGGTGATATTGTGCCAAGCTTCAGGGAGTTTCTTCCTGAAACTGAGGGAAAACCCTGATCTTCCTCCAAAAAAATTAATCTTTTCCAGGTACCAAGGGAGGGAAGGTTAAAGATATATGTGAGGAGAGTTATCACTGAATTGTTTATAACAGCCAAAACATTGGAAATAATAGCAGATTGATTGAATAAAAAATGGTGCCCATATGATGGAATATGCAAACATTAAAATCATGTTTTCAGTTATTTAATAACATAAGTGAAAAAGCAGAACATAGAACTATGTATACACCATGATTGAAATTTTGTGGCAGTAAATACACTATGTATACACACAGAGAAAAAAAAGGCTTAGAATGAAAGAGGTCAAAATATCAACAGGAGTCATTTCTGGGTGATGAAATTATGAGTGCTCTGCTTTCTTTTTTATGCTTTTACGTTTTTTCCAAATTTTCTATAATGCTCATTTATTACTTTATGCCAGAAAGAGTCTTTTTAAAGGGATGCTCTAAAGAGCTATAAACAATGTGGAAAATGCACTTTCCTAATAAGAAAAAAAATCAAGACATGATAATGTACAAGTAAGTTCTACCATAACTATATAAACAATGCATAGAAAAAAGATTGGAATGGTTGTAACACTCTGGTGAGATTATGCAGTTTCTTTCCTGCCATTATGTGTGTATCGTTTTCTAAAATAGGAAAAAGGATTTTAAAAACTAGGGTGGAAAACCCTAATCCATATGGATGAGACTCCAACCCCAAACATTTGAGGAAGCATCGTTCAGGCCCTTCCCCCAGCCCTGGACAGACGTGTGCAATGTCCAGCGACCTCAGTGGCCCCCTGGCACTCCCACTGCCACATGGATGACTCACCACTCACTCTTCCTTTGCAGTGGGTCGTTTCTTCTCCTTTCTCCTCCCACTCCACTACCACAGCGATTCATTGAAGGAGGTCAATAAATACGAAAAACAATAGATTTCTTCTCCCCTCCACCCCCTTCTTTCTCTGAGTGATTCTGTCTGACATAAGTAAGGGGACTCAACATAAAAGGAAGTACCACAGCTTCCGTGCTGGGACACTGTGCTCCTTCTCCCTCCCTGCCCCACTCCCTCCACACTTCCTGTGACTTCAGGATCAGAGGCTCTTTACCAGTGAGGCAGACGCTGTTGCCCCTCCAGCCACATGCTTCCTGGCTGGTCTCCTACCTGCTCCCCCTCCTGCTAACATCCCAACACCAGCATCTCACTCAGGGCGGAGGCTCAGGCTGCAGCTGCAGTAACCTCTCCTGCTACCCAGGAGAGTAAAAAACTATAGCAGGTGGATCACCAGCCTCAGTGGAACACACCGGGGCCTTAACTTAAGAAAGGAGAACTCTCACAATAGATTCAGATCCCATTAAAGAACTTCATTCCCTTCATCTCAAAACAGCAACTCAGAGCTTTAAAAGGACCTGAATCTATTGGGAACCCCAGCACTGCAATTCACTCTGGGGTGGAATTCCATACAGTGGACAGAACCTTGGCATTTACAGGTTTAATGCTGGCTATTTTGACCCAGGAGGTCCATCACCCAAAACAATTTACAGTTTTACTAAGGCATGGATTTGAATGGTTTGTGCTTTATGGTTGATGTGGCCAGGCAAAATTGAGGGCATGTCACCTCCTTTGGTAAGGTCAATGAGGCACCAAGAGGTGAAGGTATTGGCTCAAGGAACCCACAAAGGTCTGATTTCATAGAGGAGCATTCGCTATGGTTGAAACAGAAGCTAATCTGGATTTATAAGAATGTCACAGTTATTTTTTTATGTTAAAGAAGTTGTGAGTTTTTAGAACCATCATGCATAAAATACAGGATTCACATATACCGTCCTATTATTAGCACCTTGTATTGGTGTGGTACATTTGTTACAATAGATGAAAGCACGTTTCTACAATTGTATTTTAATTATAGTCCATGATTTAATTTTGGGGTCATTGTTTGTGTAATGCAGTTTCATGGATTTTTAAAATTTTTATTCTATTGCCATGTGTACAACCTACCATTTCTCCCTTTTAACTACATTCAGATATATATTCCAGGGTTGTTAATTACTTTCACAATTCTGTGCTACCCTCACCATCACCCATTAACAACATATTTCCATCATTCCAAATAGGAACTCTGTATATTTTAAGCCTTAACTCCCTATTTCCTATCCTCACCTCATCAACAGGTAACCTAGATTCTAGATTCTGACTCTGTGAGTTTGCTTATTCTAATTACTTCATATCAGTGAGATCATACAATATTTGTCTTTTTGTGTCTGGATTATTTCGCTCAACATGATGTCTAATATAATGTCTTCAATGTTCATCCATGTTGTCTCATGTATCAGAACTTCATTCCTTTTTACAGCTGAACGATATTCCAGTGTGTGTATAAACCACATTTTGTTTATTCATTCATTGGTTGACAGGCACTTGAGTTGCTTCCATCTTTTGACAATTGTGAATAATGTCGCTATGAGCATCAGTGTGCAAATGTCTGTTCTAGGCCCTGTTTTTTATTCTTTTGGGTATATACTTAGTAATGGGATTGCTGGGTCATATGATAATTCTGTACTTAACTTTCTGAGGAACAGCTAAATTGTCTTCCACAACGGCTGCACCATTTTACATTGCCATCAACAATGAATGAGTGTTCCTATTTTTCCACATCCTCTCCAACACTTGTAATTTTCTTTTTTTTTTTTATTAGTAGCCATTATAGTGAGTGTGAAATGGTATTTCATTTTGGTTTTGATTTGCATTTCTCTGTTGGCTAATGATGCTGAGTATCTTTTCACATGTTTTTTGGCCATTTGTGTATCTTCTTTGGAAAGAACTATTCAAGTCTTTTACACATTTTTTAAATTGGGTTGTTTGTCTTTTTGTTGTTGAGTTGAAGGATTTCTTTATATAGTCTGGATATTAAACCTTTATGGGATATGTAGTTTCCAAATATTTTCTCCCATTGTGTTGGTTGTCTTTTTACTTTTATGATAAAGTCCTTTGACGCACAAAAGTTTTTAATTTCGAGGAGGTCCCATTTATCTATTTTTTCTTTTGTTGCTTGTGCTTTAGGTATAAAGTCTAAGAAACTATTGCCTACCACAGTGTCCTGAATATGTTTCCCTACATTTTTTTCTAGGAGTTTGATAGTTCTGGCTCTTATATTTAGGTCTTTGATCCATTTTGAGTTGATTTTTGTATATGGTATGAATCAGGGTTCCCTCTTCAGTCTTTTGCAAATGGATGAAGCCTTCCCAGCACCATTTGTTGAAGAAACTATTCTTTCCCAGTTGAGTTTCTTTGCGCCCTTGTCAAAAATAATTTGGGGGAGCAGATATAGCTCAAGTGTTTGAGTGCTTGCTTCCCATATACAAGGACCTGGGTTCAATCCCTGGTACCTCCTAAAAAACAAAAAACAAACAAAAAACCAACTCTCATTGGGGAACAGAGGTACTTCAGTGGTTGAGCACCTGCTTCCCATGTATGAGGTCCTGGGTTAAATCCCCGGTACCTCATGAAAAAAAAAAACAAAAAAACTTTTGGCCATAAATATGAGGACTGATTTCTGAGCTCTCAATTTAATTCCACTGGTCAATATGTCTGTCCTTGTGCCAGTAATTACCATGCAGTTTTGATTGCTGTTGCTTTGTAATAAGTTTTAAGATTAGGAAGTGTAAGTTCTCCAACTTCATTTTTCTTTTTCAAGATGGCTTTGGCTATTCAGGGACTCTTACTCTTCCATATAAATTTGATGATTGGCTTTTCCATTTCTGCAAAGAAGGTTGTGGGGATTTTGATTAGGATTGCATTGAATCTGTAAATTTCTTTGGGTATAATTGACATCTTAACAATATTTAGTCTTCTAATCTATTAACACAGAGTGTCCTTGCATTTGTTTAGGCCTTCTTTGATTTCCTTTAGCAATGTTTTGTAATTTTCTGTGTACAAGTCCTTTACATCCTGGTTAGATGTATTCCTAGATATTTGATTCTTTTAGTTGCTATTCATAGTTTCATGGTATATCAGTCTCTTCATCAAAGTCCCCATTGCAAGCCTTCACCAATTTGGAAAACACACACACCAAGAGTTTATTCATACCCTTAAATTGACACTTGCTTCCCTTAAAGCTCTCCATGCAGCCTGTGGAATTGAATTCTGTGGAATTCAAAGTACGCCCACTGGGCCCTAATTGCCATGCTCCCAGACCTCCAAAACAGGAACCCTCAGGGCAACACTTCCCCTGGTGGACACCTGCAGGTTTCTGGTCACATCTAACCACTGTAGCCAGAACGACCCATCTTCATCCCATTAACTGTCCTTTCTTTCTTCTTAGTCCCATCTGCCTCAATCCCTATCCATACTTTCCCTCCTTAACCTTTTATTTCCAAACTTTCCTGTCATGTCTTGTATCTGCCTGTGACACTGAAGAGAACTAATTGTAGCTCAAGGAGGGGGACATGCAACACTGGGTCCAAAGCATAATCCTCTTATTCCAAGAACTTTAAGAGGAAGAACTCCTCGTATTCTGCATGAATAATCCATGTCTCCTTTTGCGTGGAGCAAATGTTTTTTTCTCTGTGTGTGTACATAGGACTAGAACTCCTTAATGCTTGACTTACCTGACAAGAAATAAGCATGGAAGAAAATGAACAGATGGAAGACACATTGCACCCAGGTGTATGGAGGAGGGTTGAGTCAGGAAGTAGGAAGAGTAAGAGTGGAGCAGAAACAGAAAGAGACCAGAGTCATTTAGTGAGATTCATTTCAGGACACCAAGCAAAATGTTGCCAATCCCCTAGCAGATGACTGAAAGTCCATCATTATACAGTCATTCCTGTAGCGCAAAATTTCAATCTGTTAAAACAAAATGTGTTGGCAACACTTTGAAAAGAGATTGGTGTTTTATTCAGCTATGAACGTGTCTCCACTTCTTGGAGGCTGGTTTGGATATGAAACAGGAGAACATTGGGCACCTTAGGTGAGGAGAGGGGTGATAAGCAAGATGAGGGAAGGGAGCTGGCAGTGAGAAAGGCAACAGGGAGCTCCACCTGCACCACCCCACTGTTTCTCAGCGGTCAAGCTCAATCTCTTCTCCTTTTGTTTTGTTTTGACTTCTCTTTCTCTTCTTCACCTCTCCTGCTCTGCATCTTTTCCCCTTTCCTCGCTGATCCTTCTCCATTCTGGCCAAGATGGCACAAGTCTCCCAACTTGCCAGCCTCATTAATCAACCTGGACATATATCCCAATGACTTTATAGGACAATTTTCAAATAAGCATTCCCTTAACCATCTCCAATTTAGCAGCTTTTACTTCTTCCCTCCTTCTTTCCTTCCATTCTCCTTCTATCACTCTCTCCATCCCACCACCCATCTTTCCTTCAATATTTATTTGGCACCTATTTATATGCAAGGCACTGGTAGAATAAATTAAGCCATCATTCTCCTTTCAGTCAAAATACACGTCTAAAGCTAATCCCAAGTTTAGGGAGCAGCAAACACATGAGTTTCATTTGTGGTTCATCCCCTCACCCCTCCTCCATCTTTCCCCAGTGGACCTCAAGCAATTAACAAAGACTCGATAACTCAGTTTCTCTATTGATAAAATAGGGACAGTAGTAAAACAAAAAAACCTTCTTTTTTTTTTTCCTTCACAACCTTGAAGAGAAGCATATTAAATCACTTGCCTATAGTGCAATGATTTGCATCCTTCTAAGAACTCATAGAAAACCAAGTGGTATTATTAAACATACCAGTAAAGGATATTTCAAAATTCAGAGAATGTCTTCTGTTTTGTATATTAATGCTTTGGTAAATTTACCCTAGAGATTGCACTATAATAATATTTCATTTGGAAGTTATCTAAATTCATTATTCTAGTTCAACATAATAGTGTGTTTTTTTGTTTTTTTTCTAACTCACAATTTGAAAAAGAGTTTTCAGTAAGGATCCTTGGTTACTTTTCTCTAGAACTTCCATTATATAATAATTGTTGTATCATTCAAACATGGTTCTACCAAGAATTTATAGTTTGTTTTTTTGTTTTTGTTTTTTGTTTGTTTGTTTGTTTTTTGAGTGGCAGCAGGCTGTGCTGGAAAGAGCACTGGATTGAAAGTCCTGAGACTAGTGTTCTAGCACCAGCAGTGTTGTTCACTAACTCCGTGTCTCTTTTACTTAAGGTTCTTTTGCTTGCCATTAACAGAAACCAATTCCAAACAATCTCTTTGGAAGGATACTGAGACTAAAGAAAGACTTAAACAATGGAGACTTGTGGAGAGAAGACACAAGAATAACTCCAGACCCTCAGCACCAGGAGAATATGGACATCCTCCCAATTGTGCTGTGTTTCATGGACTTAACCTTCAGAGCCCTTCCTGCTCTGAGATTCTCTACTTTGAATTTCAAACTCTTGAGAAAGAGACCGATAAGGTTAGTCTGAGACCAGAGGCGAAAACTAGCTGCCCCTGGGGTCTAGCTCAAGAGGTAGGATGACAGCCCAGATGTGACCCTGGAACCTACCCCTGTATCATAGTCATGCCCAGAGAAGAGGGACATCAACAGTGCTGGAGGACACTCCAAAGAAGCCTCTGCTAGTGTCTTTGGTCAGGTTACCCAATACTTGCGTTTCATTTCCTTCTCCTGTAAAAGTTAGAAGCTGGACTAGATTTTTTCTAAGATCCCTTCTAGCTCTATGGTCCTATGATTAATGGTGGTGCTTCCTAGTTCTTTTTGAAAGTAGTAATGGGGCTCTTTGGACTTCTTTCAATATTTCCAAAATTACAGTGGCAATTGTTTGTTGGAGATAAGCTTGCCCAGGCACATCGAAACATTGTGTGGCATAGCAATTGTCATATACCGATCAGAAACTCTGGTTGATGGTTCACAAAATGTGATTAACACAAAATGGGAAAATTATTATTTAATCAATGTAAGTTGATTAAAGAAGTGTCTTGTCAGATCTTTAGAGGTGAAAGGATTTAGCACCCCTAATCTATGTTATAAAAGGCTTAATTTATTTGTGGGAAATTAGAACACATTTTCTTACCACACCAAAACATACCTGTAAGAGAACTCTGGGAAATTAGGAACTTGTGGCTGCCTTTACTCAGCCCCAAGAAAGAAAGCCCAAGTACATTTATCCATCAGTGTCTATGATGTATTTCAACAGGAGGTCTTTGAAAGAACTTTAAATTTCATCTCATGAAAGTTGCCATAAATGTGCTTTCCCTCTTTTAAGGAACTCAGAAGAACATGAAATCTAATGGACTCATGGTTCATTCACAATTGAACAGGTTAAAATTACAGGTAACCATAATATATTCTTGAGTCTTAAATATTCTAGGTGCATTTTGCATAGAAAATTATACCATTGTTTGATCAACTAAGCAACAGAAAAGAAGTTGATGTCAGTAGAGCAACAGGTTGAGTGTCAGGAGACTGGCTTCTCATCAGTCCTACTCTTTCAGTCACTAGTTTGTGCCCCTGAACCAATCACCTCTCCCTCTGAGGTTCAGTTTCCATCCTCACAGAGTGAGGAGGTGGACATGAGGCTTTCTGAGATTCTTTCTAGCTCTAATTTTCTGTTTTACTAAAACAGCATATATTACTTAAGCTTTTCTTGTCCAATATTCACTACTGTATATGACTGACATACATTATGCCTTTTAATCCCTAACAACAACATACCATTTTTATCCCATTTTTCATAAATGAGGAAACTGAAGCATGGAAAGGTCAAGCTAAGGGAAAGCAGAGTTGGAGGTTTGTATCTAGAACTGTACTTTTAGACTTATCCACCCAGGCACTAGATGTTTCCCCGCATTTCAAACTTCAAAATCTTCTGCATAGCCTGAGCAGATGCCTGCATGTGCAGTTCTTTTCATCTTTCTCACTGACATTGCCCCTAATCACCTAAGTTACTTGTATCTAAATTGCCTGCAATTTGTCTTCCTCTTTCTAGAAGAGAAGACATGATGGCAATGCAGCCATCCAGGTGCAGTTTCCCTAGAGCCCCGTAAATAAAAATGTAAACTTCTTTCTTGGAAGACCCTTACAGAAGACTATAGCATCAGTCTGAGTGGTGCTGCCCCAGAAGGCGAGAAACCACAGAACTCAAAGATAATCAGAACCCCAGAAGGAATAACTGCTCAACAAATTAATGGGCTGGGAAACAGAAACCAAGACAAAAGTTTATGATATTGGAATTTGAGTTTACTCACCTGAAAACAATAAAACTTATAAATATTGAGAGACAATTCTCTATGGGACTCTCATGGTTTTCCATGTCTTGCAAGCAAGGTACTGACTGCCCTTTGTTCCAGAATACCTTTTCAGGAATATTTCTCACTCCAGAACAAAAGGAAGGCATGTTTACTGCTCATTATAAAAGATTTGGGTTACCTAAGTTCTAGTTTCTTCTCTATAATGAAACTTACTGTGTTGCCAATCTCCAGGAAGCAAAAAGTTGCCTGGCTCTTATCCTCTCTACTTCATTGTACGTCCGCAAAATGTCCTCCACAGGGTGACTTGAGAGTTGACTAGGTAAGTGATTTGGGCAGTCCCAAAGGTTCATTGCTTCCAAGATACCAGCAGACAATGAAGAGGAAGATAATGATGGCATAGAGCTCTGAGTGCCACAAAAGGTCTGACATGCTCAATTCCTTGCTAAACACAGCACTTCCAATGAGCACAAAGCAGCACCTCAACCTATAAATCCTTTATGATGAAGAATTATAAGATTTTCCATGAAGTCTCCTACACACGTCCACACCATTAGCACTACTTTATGTTGCCATAGGAATTTTCATGTCTCAAAGCACTACTATCTCAACTGAGCCTAACAAAACCCAATATCAGGTCAAATATTATTAAACCCATTTTACAGATGAAGAAATCAAAATATATAGAGGTTTAAAGTGTTGCTTAAGGTCATAAGGTGGTTGTTATATGGCAGAGTTGCAACTGGAGCCCAGCCACCTGGCTTCAGTTCCTTGACTCTTGCTGCTCTACCACGCAGGAGACGGATGCAGGCAGCAATGAGATGCTGTTCCCATTTTATAGAAAGGTCCATCGAAACACAAGAGTCAAGTGACTTGTCCAAACTCACATATCATGTGAGTTTTGGTGGAACCAGAACTAGATCGAAAGTCTCCAGACAATGTGATCCCAGCTCATTCCCTATGGCCACTCTAACTTGTCAGGTAGATGGGAACTCATCTTTGAGAGGCTGAGCATGTTGTCAGTGGACCTCCTGAGTCTGGACACCAAGGACCTAGAGAAGGTCTCATCTCTCCTTGGTCTTCTGTAGTGTAGGTTCCCATCTTCACTACACTGTGGTGGTGAAGTGCATAGGTGACATCAGACCAACTAAGTCTGAGTCCCAGCTCTGTTATTTGCTCTCCATGAGGTCTTGGGCAAATAACTTAACATTTCCTGGTCTTCAGTTTCCTCTTCTGTAATGTGGGATAATAGTAGTGACCGTCTCTTAGAGATACTGTGAAGAAAAGCAATCATGCATGTAAAGCAATAAACAAATTGGACCTGGTATTATCAGTCATGAGGTGCGGAGTTGGTAGATTGTAGGAAGTTCCAAAGGAAGAGGAGAGGGAAGGCAAATGAAGTTAGAGACATGAAGAAGCTTTCCTAAGAAACCTGAGCCACAATTCCAGGAACATCCTAAGAGAGGGGACCAGGAACATCATCCTCAGCCATTGCTCCTGATTTATGGGTCAGAGCTAGCTTAGCTGCCAGGAAATCTGTGGCTCTGGGAAATGGTCTTGAGTCAAGTAGTCTCTCCCTGCCTTTGACTCTGGGGCAAATTTCAGATAT
The DNA here is from genome assembly GCA_029593785.1 of Cabassous unicinctus. Lineage (NCBI taxonomy): Eukaryota > Metazoa > Chordata > Mammalia > Cingulata > Chlamyphoridae > Cabassous > Cabassous unicinctus. The sequence continues at coordinate 34,675 of JAQZBX010001786.1, read as the reverse complement.
GCAGCATTGCCCAGAACTGCCCAGCTTCTCCAGTCCCCATCACTGGAGTTAGAGGCAATGGGCTGAGCCCAGAAGAGGCAGGAGGCAGGGAAGTGGCCTGCTAAAGTGGGCACCCTGCTTACCAGGGCACAAGGCCTTAAAATATCTAATCACAACAAAGGAACCTGGGGGGAAATTTTTATGGACATAGAAAACAGGGTCTCAAGCCTTCTTCAGATCATTCTGACTCCTGTATTTAATGCACCATTTCTGTGACTTTAGCAGAGAAAAGGCAGTAGAAAATATTGGATTTTGGATCCGCTGTTAGAAAAGGCTGGCTTGAGGCTAAAGGGTTTATTAATCTATCCACAAGATGAGCCCAGTTCTGACAAAGGTTTCTTCACCTGCTGGCTGACCAGATGGCGAGAAACCCTGGAATTTACAGGGATCCCCAAATGATCTGGAAAGTCTGGAGCAACCTATCTTAGCCTACGTCTTACTCTGGAGAAGGACACCAGTTGGAGGTCAGTGCTGTGAACAGCACCGTGGAAGTGGGCTGCACCTTCTAGAAGAACAATGAAATTTACACTATCCCAACACCCTTGGGCCTGACCACCCCGCACACACATAACACACAGCAGCTCCCCAAATCAGTACCAGCCCTCCCCGTCTTCTCCAACATCACATCCTCTCAGTTGTTTCATTTGAGTCCCATTTGGCCTATTTCCTTGGGCAGCACTGCCCCAGGTCACCAGTGCCCCAAACCCCTCATCATTCATCACCCAGCCCACTCCCTGTTCTCAGGTCACTCGTCCAGAAAGCTCTTTGTTCACAAATGTCAGAACTAGGCGGGATTTTAGAATTCACTTGGTCCAACTTCCTCATTTATAGACCAAGAAAATAGAGACACAGAGAGGTAAAGTGGCTTGTCCAAGGTCACCCACGAGAGTTGGGAGACTCAGACAAGAGCCCCGTCTCCTGGAGGCAAACCCAGTATTCTTTCTACCATGGTCCCATCTACTCTGGGAAGTCCTCCTTCATGAAGTTGAAAGGGGACCTTGCTTCGATAATCCTGTACTTCCACCAAACCTCTTCCCTTCTGCCCTGTTGTTAGGAAAAGAAAAAAGCAAAGCATGGTTAATGCTTGCCCTTCCTACTACTGTAGAAGAAAAGCTTGAAAAATAAGAACCCCTCTTTAAAGCAGTCAGTTCAGTTCCCAGAACTGCATGTAAAATAGAAGCTGACCACCCTACATTTTTAAAGTTTTGCCGATAATTGGACAGGACCTAAAGAAAATCGTGTGTACATATAAATAAAGGGTGATTAAGTCAAGCTGAGGAGGATTGATTAGAAGAAATATTTCTAGCTCTTTTGTTACATGATTCTATGACTCTTGAAATCAGAATGATTTGGCCTAGACAAGAGAAAGCGAAGAGAGGTAAAATAAGATTTTTGTGACTGACTTCAAGTTTTAAAAGCTGTAATATAGACAGAGACAAGTGCTAGGTAACACAAACAAGAAAAAAATAGGAAGATTCAGATTAGACATCCCTGAGAACTTCCTGGTGGTAAAAACAGAAAGGCAGAAACTCAAGAAAGAACATGGGGCAGAGAAATAAATTGCCTTAACTTCAGAGGCTTTCTTCAAACCCAAGGATGCTAAGAGGAGATGGTACTACAAGAAGAGTGTTAATGGTAGGAGAAAAGAAAAATAAATGGTTTCAGGTCATTGTGCAGTTGACTCTGAAGTCCTGCCCAACTGACCACACTGGGACCATATCTCCCCAAGGCTCTGCTCCTAGGCAATTCCCTAGGACAAGCAAAGATAGTCAGATAGAGCCATCATCCCATCATTCGGGCAAAACTGAGCTGGCTGGGAGTACAGGTTTAGAGCTCCTCCCACCATGGACTCATTAAGTCTTAAAGTTAATGGGGCTGAAGATTCTGAACCAATAAGATCCAGGTTCTCAGCAGAAGATTCATGTACCATAGAGTGGCCCGATCCTGCCTGGAAGGAAAATTCTTGTGCAGAGTTGCTGAGGGGCAAGCGGGAGTAGGAAACAAAGAAACCTCTGGCTACAGTGTCCTCTCTTCTCTTTTGTCTCCCTCTCTCCCTGCCTAGTGTCCACACTAATGAAAATCAGCCTGCACAGCTTCTCCTCCAGCCCAAGAATTCATTCAGAGCAATTTGGAGCCAATTGAATGAACAGGAATAAATGAGCAGATATTGCAGTTTCTGGCTGGCTGCTCCCAGGCCCCAGGCAGTGATTAGAGGGCTGTGGTCCTTTTTATGCCCACAGCAAGAAGACGGGAGAAATCTGTCCAGTTAAGAGCTCTAAACAGGAGGTGTGGTGGTAAGGAATGGGATGGGTGATTAGACTCTGTGTTAATACTGGGGCAGTGGCCATGCCACCCAGACCTGGGAAATAATTAAGTGATTGAGTAAAAGATTGAAACAGTGGGAGGCTGTGATTGCTTTGTTAGGCCCATGGATATCCAGGGATGAGTTGTCCTCGTGGGAAGCAAAGCCAATTGCTACTCCTGGTGGACCTTGCCTGCTGCTGAGCTCCATCCCAACATGGATTCGCTCTCCCTGAGCAGCAGGGAAAATCAGTGTGTCACACACACACACACACACACACACACACACATCTCCTCTTCCCTAAGATTTGCCCTCTGTTTCCCCTTTCTCTGCCACCCCTGCTAGGAAGGAGTCTGAATTACTGAGGGCCTTCTTGGAGTTTGCACTTGCTCCTCCCCAGGAGACAGGATGGGTTTGTGGTAATTTCTCTATGATCTTTCACCAGCTCTTCCTTGTGGCCAAGGGCACAAATTTCCAAGATGATTGTCTAGGGTCAAGGAAACATTGGTGGCTTTGGAACAGAGGTTTTCTCTAAGCAAAGTAAACAGCTCCTTTTGAACCTTGAACTCAGAACCAAAGAAACCATCAAGCAGATATGGTTGACCTTGACTGAGCATCTGTACCTCAGCTAAGCATTTTGGGAAAAGACCCCGGGGATCAGTACAAAGAAGAAACATGTTCCATCTTTATCAGAACACCCTATGTCCCCAGGCATTTTACTCCCCTCCACTATTTTGAGAATAAAATCAAAGATAGTGTTTTCTCTAAGTAAAACCTCCACCGCACACATATTTTTTCTGCTATGCAATAGCAGTACTGAAGCTATAAAAATGAATAATAAATGGTTCCTACACTCAAGAAATCAAAGTCTTATAATGGAGATAGATATGTAAACATATTTCCAAAGATAACACAGAAAGTCCTAAAACAGAAGTGACTGTGGGTGACACATGAGCAGGGAAGAGTGGCCCCTGGTCCACCCCAGGGTGAGGAGGGGTGTACTTGGTATTTTGTGACCTAAGTCTTGAAAAAACAGAAAGAGGGAACAGGAATTGGTCGAGAAGATAACAAAACTTCAGGGCTGTTCTAGGCAAAGAAAGCAGCAGCCCCAGCAAAAACATAGAGGTGGGAAACTGTATGACTCCTTTAGAGAATTACCATTGGCCCAGTATTATTAAAACAAAGTGTGGTGCAGACAGATGGACCAGACAAGATCTTCAGCTCCCAGGCACCCTGCTAAGAAGCATGGACTTTATCCACTACTCAGAGTGCCACAGAAGGGTTTCAAACTAGTAGAGGAAGCGAGGGGGTGTAGCCAGATTGAAATTTTTGGAGAGTAGATTTTAGAGAGGAAGACAGGGGCAGGAGGCCAGTTAGGAAGCTCTGGCAAAGTTCCAGTCTAGAGGAGAAGTGATAGGTGTCCAAACCAGGGCAGCTGACGTTAGGGTGGAGAGAAAAGGAAGGGTTTGAGAATTAGGAGAGTAAACTGGTGCTTGACTGGACGTGGTCATGATGAGGTCACAAAACAAGGAAGGTTAAGATTTCTGGCTTGGATGAGACTGGGTGGGACATCCTAGTGGAGAAATTTCCAGGGAACATAAGTCCCAGCCCCATATCTCTGTCACTGTCCAGATGAGTGACTTAGGGGAAGGCGTTTAGCCTCTCTAGGTTTCAATTTCCCAATCTATAAACTGGAATATCGCTTTCCTAGACTCACCTCCTGGAAATATATTGTGAAGACCAAATATGACAAAGAGTATTTCAAGCATTTTGGAAATAAAGCTGCTATATAAATATGAGGGGTTTGAACAGGCTGCGTTGGGCTTTCTAAGGTTTCTTACGGCTGCAAAAAGATTTAAAGGGTGCAGAGGTGGCTCCCGTGATCAGGCATCTCCCTCCCGCCTGGGAGGTCCCAGGTTCAGGTCCAGTACCTCCTAAAAGAAAAACAAAGAAGACCAGCACACAGCAAACAGACACAGCAAATGCAAACAACAAGGGGGTGGGGAGAAATAAATAAATTAAATAAAGCTTTAGGTGTTCTCTCTGCCTAGAGGGGCCCGCACCAAATCTTGGTGTATATTTCCATCTTTCTCTCCCATTTCTTAGCAAGCTCTGTTCTTTGCCCCATTTCCCAAATAAGTTCTTTTTACTGGCCTAACTAAAAAAAAAGGGGGGGGGGCTAAAAGGATGACCTCATTTTGTGATAGGTATGCTCTGTGACTTTGAAGACAGGCTTTGAAACAGATACAGATTGACACGAGCAATTTGCTTGACTTTAACTTTTGCCATGGAGGAGCAGGGAGGGGTACCGCAGCCTACAAGCACTAGAAGGCCCCTTGGAGACCACAGAGTACAGTGCTCTCACCTTAAACACGAGGACACCATGGCCAAAGAGTGGAAGGGATTTGCTGGAAGAACACGGGAAGTCAGTGGCAAAGCAGGACCAGCGTCCAGACCCTCCAACCTTCAACACGTCCCTCTAAACCCGCAGCTCGGCAGCTGTAACACCGCAGGCGAGCCCCCCTCCCCACCTCAGCCCACTGGGCTTCCTGTGGGCCGCAGCTCTCATATCCGCCTCTTCTAAATGAAGAAAGGACTATTTGGAACAATGGTTACAACGCTCTCTGAAATTCCGAAGAGTCAGAAATGTATATATATAAGGTTCATATTAATGAGCCTCTCCCCCTTCATTCCGAGCCCAGAACATTTTATCGATTTAAATAATGCAGGATTGAATCTGAATGGGATTACTGGCTGAAAGCAGTGGGCTGGAGATGTGCAGTTGTGAATAAATCATAGCCCTCGGGCCAGAGTGGGGGGCAAATGCTAACAGCAGCACGGAAGGCAAGAGAAATGAGCCTTCAGAGAAGAGGTGGTGGGGGCTGGCAGACAAGAAGAGGCTGATGGGGACTGGGCAGAGCCCACAGCCCCAGATACGGCATGAGCCAGGACAGGATGGCCAGAGGGTACCCAGAGAGGAAGGTCCTCCAGCGCCTGGACCCAAGGCGACATGTGGCTCCCTTCCTTCTCTACGTGGAGCCCCCCCACACACACACAGGGGGATCCCAGGAAGTGAGCCATGAAACCCAGCTCCTGCAGGGTGGGAAGCACCACCCACTACATGGGCCTCCTGAAGAGCCAAAGGCACACTCGTGTTCTAGAGGTCAGAGAATTCCCACTGTAGGCAGACCCGTTTAACCTTGCTTATCACTCCCAAAGCTACAGGACCCTTTCCCCCCACACCTCACCTTGGGACATGCTGCCGTAGACCACATCCTGCTACTCCTCTGTCTTCAGGTGGCCTTCCCCCATGAAATGACACAACGTGGCTCTGCGTACTGGAGTTCCAGGATCCCTAATAAATATGTACGCAGTTTTGACCAAAACTTAGGCCACCCCAACAATCAGAAAGGAAAAGTCTAGTTTTCTGGTGAGAGTTCAGACCAGAATTGAATTGAATTCAATGCAGCAAGAATTTCCTGAACACCTTCTGAGTATTCAGCACAGTAGGGAATATGAGACAATTACAACAACAGAGCCTTTGACTTGACCACAGCTAGAGGAAGACACAAGGCTTCAAAACCAAAACTGCTAAATACGAGCTCAAGGTGATATTAATTAGATGCTGTAATTGGAGCTCCTGGGGATGAGTTCTGCAGAGAAGTTCAGAGAAGGGAGAAGTCAGGGAGCCTTCCTGCAGAAGGCAGGAAGGTGTGGCAATCAGGTGTGGAGGCAAGGGCGGGGCGAGAAGGCACACGGTGGCCCGGGGCCCGTTGGGGTGAGCTGGCCCGTGGAGGCTGCTTGTGCACAGGTTTGTGAGGATGTACGTGAGATCCTGTGCCTGGTGACCGAGAAGGTGACAGAGCCTCCATGACTAGGATGCTGTAAACCTCCTAAGCACACCCTTCCTTTTGATTTCTCAGAAAACAAGTATTTTTTAAAAGACTTCAACTACTAGGGGATGGAAGAGCAGTCCCCCTCTCACCCTTGGGAGTCTCTGATTCTAAGGGAGGTTCTAGAAGGAGAATTGCTCAATTGAGAGCAATCTTGACATGGTTATGAAGAGAATAGTAACCCAGTATCTAGGGTGATTCCCTGCACACTGAATGGCTTCTCAAAACCTGCCCCCTGGGGGAAGTCATCCCTGCTTGCTAAGAAAATAACACACCATCCAGGCCCCATTTCTCTCCCACACATCATTCTCCCCAGCGAAGTCCTGTAAGTTTGTCATGCCACAGAGCAGATCAGCTGCTCCCACACTAAATCATTTAAAGGGCAACTTGACCACAAGCCCTGAATGACTGCCCCCCCCCCCCCCCCACCCTGGACCAGGCCAGGTGACAGAATGGACCTGCTCCATCTTCTCTCTGGGGACCATGGTTCCTGGACCCCTGGGACTGGCTCTCATCTCCCCTGTCCCGCTTTTCCTTCTCTTCACTGAACAATGGCTCGTTCATTAGCCTGCCGCCTTCCCCATCCACAAGGCCTTTATTACAGTCACTATGGAGGCAGCACCACACTTTCTGACAAGAAGGAAAAGAGCAATTAGGGGCTTTTGTCTCTGCTGTGTGGCCGGGCTGACGTCATCCTCCATTCGTGCTGCACCCCGACTCATCTCGTTAACTCCCTTCGCTCTCTGCTGCCTGCTGGTCATGAAGTCAAGCCAGAGAGGGGCCAGGGCTCTGGGGATACTGCAAGAGGGAGGAAATGCACCAGGCAGCCTGGAGTCTACGAAGAAGCCGGGATAATTGCCAAGGTCACTGGTCACTGCCTCCTCCTCTCCAGAGAGCCCGACGGCCAGGCCCTCGCCTGGCTTCTTTCAGTGGGAAACCCAGCAGGGCTGGGGCCAGCGGCTCCTGCTGCTCTCTGCCCCATTCCCATAGTGCACCCCATTCTGAACCCACCCAGCCCAATCCCAAGCACAGCTTAGCTCCGAGCAGGCAGAAGGAAAGGCAGAAAACCCAATGGGTTTTGGCTATTCCCATAGCACCAAAGTATCACTGGCTCTTAGATGTCATGGAGTCTCCTAGCTTTTATGGAGTGCTTGCCATGGACTAGGCATTGAGGAGAGAGCAAAATATAATGGAAACCCAGGCCCTGTCCTCAGGGAGACTCTAGTTCATCAAGGAAGACAGACATTGAACAAGTCAGTGCAGGGGCACTGAGTGTTCTCAAGGAGAGGGTCGGGAAGCCCGTAGAGCCTTTAATAGAGGTACCTAATCCAGGGTCAAGTACCAGAGACAGCTTCCTGCAGAAAATGATATTCTGGTTAAAAAAGAAAGATAAGCAGAAGTTAGCTATGGGAAGTGAGTGATGGAGTTGATGTGGGAAGCAGACTCCAGCACGAGAAAGAAGATGGCCTGTCTGAAGAGCTTTTAGGACTGGAGATAAGTGGTGGCTGGAGATAAGGTCAGGGGCAGAGGTGGGGAGGCTGAGTAATCTACGCCTGCCTCCACCCGCCAGCCCAAACCTCACAGGCAGCGATAGAGAAGCCTCTTCCGGGCCATCCCAAGAGACTGTCATTCAGCGTCTGCTAAAACAGGGCCAGTGACAGGGAACACACTGTGGCCCGTTTATTATGTACAGCTGCAGTTGTTAGAAATTTCTTCCTTAAATTAAGGTAGACTCTGATACAGCATGGTGAACTGGAAAGAACATGGGGCTTTGAATTCAGACAGAAGAGATCAAATCCTATCTCAGCCACGTGCCACCTCTATGAGCCTGCCCAAATTATGCTAACCTCTCTGAGCCTTTGTTTCCTCATCTGTGAAATGGGGAGATAACATCCACCTTCTAGAGCTGTTGTGAGGATTAAACAAAAGGATGTATGTACAGTGCCTAGGCCAGAGCTCAACAAATGTCAGACATCTTTTCTTAGCCATTGTTCCTCTTTCTCTCTCTGAAGGATGTGGCATTCATTCTGAGGGACAATACTTCATATTTTTGAAGCTCTCCTAAATCTCACCATTCAATGTACCCGAGCCCTTGCTCATCTCACATGGTTTCCCAGCCCTTTACCATCCTGGTTGCAAATAGGAAGTGAAGGAAGAAGGTATCCAAACCAAGTCCTTGGCATAGACAAGCACAAGTGCCCAGGATAATTACTTCCCTAAACATCAGCTCCCTGAGGGCAAGTCTTTGTCTGTCAAGGTCACTGATATAGCTCCCAGCACAGCCATAATGCTCCGCCCAGGCTAAGCACTCAATGCACCTGGCTGAGTGAATGACGGAAGCCTGGCATAACGCTTCTGTCAATGCAGCCTATAACGAGGCCTTGTCATTCTTTCAACTCATCAGACTCATAGACAACAAGCACCCCAGGACTTTCACACATGAGCCGCTATTCAGTCGAGCCTCCCTCATCCTATCCTCATTCGGTTAGTTTTTTAACTAAAGGCAGGACTTTGATTTATCCCTCCTACATTTTATCTTGTTAGTTTCAGTCCATTGTTCTGGCCTGCCCAGACCTTTTTTGAATCTTCACTCTGTCATCCAGCATATTAGCTCTCCCATCGAGCTTTGTTCCATCTATCAATTTGTTAAGCATGCCTCCTATGTCTTCATTTTTCTACGGATAAAGTGTCAAAGAAGACATACACCTTGCATGGTCCTTTAGGGAAATGGACGAGCCTCCCATAAACCAGCCCTGGGGACTTCCTGGTTGACATTGGTTCATTAATCAACACATCTTGGGGACAACTGTCCAGCCCACATTGCTCCACTTTGTCCACAACAAAACTACAAGAGTCACTGTCAGATCCCTACATTAATAACTCCCGGGTGCCAAGCCTACCAAGCTGCCCTGTCTCGTTTACCTCCCACAGCACCCCTGCAGTGCAGGGAAGGCAAGCCTGGCTGCCTGGGTTTGAGTCCTGACCCTGCCCCCTGCTGGCTGCGCAGCCTTGGGCTTTGTGTTGGTCAGGGTGGGTCTTCTGCTCCAACAAACTACTCCAAAATCTCAGTGGCTTATCACCAGAAAGGTTTATTTCTTGCTCACATTCCATGATGACCTTCCATGGGAAGATTTGGGGCCTCAGGCTACTGACAGCGAGTGGTTCCTCCTCTTAGAGGCCTCTACTGGATCTACTGTGGATGACCGAAGACAGAGAGAGGGTGGAAAGTTCCAAGGTGTGTGCAGCTCTGACATACATCACCCTGCCCACATTCCATTGGCCAGAACTAGTCACACAGCCAACCTCAATACATGGAAGGATGGAAAATGTAAAGGAGCATGCAGGTTGCTTGCAAACTGTTAACAGGTGGCAAATAGTCTGTCCCTATTATTCATCATTGTCATTAGCATGATAGTCCCTGCCTGAAAACAGCTTATAATTTCAATTAGTCCAGTTCCTGATACATAGTAAGTACTCCATAAATGCCAGCAATTATTATTATCCCCATTTTGCAGATCAAAAAATTAAGGCCCAAAAAAGGTGGCATAATTTGCCCAACACTCAACTAGCCAGCGGAGGAGCCACAGCTGCTTAGACTCCAGAGCCAATTTTCTCTCCATTTCTCCCTTCAGCAGCTTGTGACCAGTTTTATGAGCAGTTGCAGCCTCTGGGCAAAGGTGAGGACAGAAGGTAAGCTTTGAGTACAAGCTAGAGTGCGAGGTCAGGGTATGTGCAGGTGGAGTGCCCGACACTAGAGCATGCCGTGTGTGCACATAAATACTTGCACACTAACATATAAATGCACCTGTGAAAAATTAGTGCACTAACATATAAATGCACCTGTGAAAAAGTAGTGCAGACATGATACCAGACGTGGAGCCGGTTCCTCACCAGCAGAGATGCCCAGGGCGATAACGTTTGTCTTTCCTGTGACTATGTACACCTCACGTTCACCAGCATTATTCTAGCTCAGTGCAACTGGCCCAGAAGCTCCTTCGTGGCCAGGCTAGGCCTCCTCACAAAGGTGCCCTCTGTCACATGCAGGAAGGGTGTCCTTTGTGCTTTCGTCAAGAGTCCACTGGTCAGAGGATGAAAGAGATGAGCCTGAGGTCCCAGTTTCAGTTCACGTATCAGTGATGGTGGCATCCCGGACCTAGCAAAAGAGTGACTGGCTGTATATGAACTACGGGGGGTAACCAGAACCCCATCTTGTGGCAGTGGGCGGGAGGCACAGAAAGCAGACGCTGACAGGAGTCTGAGGCAGATGCCCCTGCTCCCTGCTGTTCCACACAGCCCTCGGGCTGGCCTGCCCACTCTCACCCAAGCTGAGCCCTCATCGCCATCTCTGGCTGCTCCCTCCAGCTGCACAGGGCCCTGGACAAGAAATAGAAAGGCCTGGATGCTGGTTATGCTGCTCATGAAGCTATGAGTGACACTGGGGAAATCACTCACCCATCTCGAGCCTGAGTTTTCTCTCTGCAATGTGGGTCTAATTTCCACTAAACCAACCAGTTTCAACGTGTCATTGAAAGCACCTTGAAAACCATAAAGCCTGATACAAATGAGCAGCATTTTCATTGTCATTAGTGTTTTCAGGAAAGAGACTGTGGGCAGCTTCCATCCAACAGGCCTGTCTCTTCTGCCTTCCCAGATGGTGCAGACCCTGGCAGTGTGCTCAGAGACACAGGTTCCATAGCATTGTATGCCCACGACAACCCATGCTGGAAATGCAGATTGCATCTGGCTCCATCCTGGTCACCAGGTATTTTGGCCAAATGAAAGAAATCTCAGGAATAAGCCTTCAATTTACACATGCTATGGTAGGAAGAATAATACCTGCACCCCCAATGATACCCACAACCTAATCTCTGCTACCTGTAGACATGTTACCTTACATAAGCAGAGGGACCTTGCAAAATTGATTAAGGTTAAGGACCTTGAAATGGGGAGAGCATTCTATATCATCCTAGGTTATTGGGCCCAAGTGGGCCCAAACTAATCAAAGCGTCCTTAAAAGTAGACAGACATTCCCGGCTGTGTTCAGGTGGATATGCTACTACAGAAGAAGATTCAGGGAGACCCAACAATTCTCGCTGAAGAAGGACGAAGCAGGCCAAGAACCAAGGAACGTGGGCAGCAGCTAGAAGCTAGAAAAAGGAAGGAAACAGCTTTTTCCCGAGAGCCTCCAGGAGGAAAGCAGTCATGCCAACACCTTCATCTTAGTCTAGTGAGACCCGTGTCAGACTTCCAAACTGCAAAACTGTAAGATAAGATATTTGTGTTGTTTTAAGCCACTTTTCATGGTAATCTGTTACAGTAATGAGAGGAAAACAAATATACATACCAAGAAGAAGAAGGAAGGAGCAGGCCCCTGTGACCTTGAGTAAAGGTAGAGGGGTAGAGGAAGGACTAGAAAATGCCCCAGACAAGTTCCTGGAGCGACTCTTTGATGCCTCTCCTTTTCTTTAAATAATTACCACCCAGGTTTGAGGAGTTCAGGAAGGGGGGGGTGGGGAAGAAGTGATTTCCAGAACAGAAGTTAAAAATTATAGCCACATCTGGGTTGGACCTACCTTTCTGATCTCAGAGTGGTTCTGGTTTTGTTTTGGTTTCTTATCTTTTCTTTCTTTCTTTCTTTCTTTCTTTCTTTCTTTCTTTCTTTTTTTTTTGTGTGTGTGTGTAAAATAAAGAGGGGAACAGTGATGTCTTTGCTATCTCCATCCGCATTCAAGGAGTGGAGAATATTCCTCCTACCCCTCCTCCTCCTCCCTCCTCCCAACCAATATCCACCCAGGGACAGTCCCATCACCACGGCCTCTCCCCGGTGCCCCCTTCCCACCACCTCGAGAGCCAGCAACGATCCATTCTCAGCTCTTAGTCATCTCCTGATAGGGATAAACGCCATCGTTAGGAGCCTTTCATTATCAGCGGCTTGCACGCAGCTGATGTTGATTTGATAGAATCCAATTTAGCATCCTACTCTGGGCTCTGCTCCATAAGCATTTGGGTTTAGCATGTACAGGCAGTTTGATGCTGTCTTGATGGCCTTTTAAGCGGCTGAGAAAATTGCTGGCAGGGCAATTTGGTGGCAGGCGGGCTCCTGCGGGTGGGGCTGGAGGAAGGCGAAAGGAGCAAGAGACCAAGGGGACAGTTCAGTCCATGTCTGTAAAAGGCATTTAACTGTCTGGGAATCATCCATTTAAAGTGAAGAAAGACCAGGCAAAACCACCAGGATGTATGAGGGGGTCCCAACCTGTGAGCTTTCCCCACAGAGATTCCTTGCATTGGGCACAGCTCTGTTCTCAAAATCAAAGTGTCAGTCACCCTGTGCCTGGGGAGGTCACATCACCATTCACGAAATGCTTTCACACATTCTCTCATTTTTTTTTTTTTGAGCCCCCAACAACCTGCCAGGCTAACTCCTAAAAGTGTTATTATCCCCATTTTACAGAAGCAAAAACTGAGGCTCAGGAAGCTGACTGCCTGAGGTGGGAACAGAGGTGCCCAGTGGCTGAGAGAGCTCGAGGCTCAAGAGAGAGTGGTGATTACTGAAAAAAGATGCAAGAGTCAGCATTGACTTTCTTGATCCTCTTCCTAATTTCCCCCAACTCATGGAGCTCAACTGCTGCTTAACACAAAAGGGATAAAATTTACCCACTTCTACATAAGGGTGCATGGGATAGGTCGCAAGCTGCCAGCTCCTTGCAGAACGGATTAAAGTTCCTAAAGGGCAGTGGTGTGCTGGCAAATGTAGCATTTGCCCATTTCCATGGTGTAAATACTCCCGCCATGGCTAATTTCAAGCTCTCAATGTGATGTCCCTGAAGGTAGACTGGGAAGGGGTGTGCACATGGGGCCCTCTGCAGGTGTGAGCCAGTCGCAGCACACCAGTTCTAGAGGGTCATCATGTTATTCTAAATTTCTGTCCATTTTACAACTGAACAAACTGAGACTCAGAGCATTTCTGATTTAGTCAGTGCCAATGGCTAAAGCTTTTGCCCCCAACAATGGGTCACAGTGTTCTGAGGATGTTATTCCTCTGTTATGTGGAAACACACACTGCCTAAGATCCAAGAGTCCTGTGTGAACCAGACTTGGGAGCATGCATGCAGGCAGGCAGCTCCCAGCCCTCTTCCCTGCCCAACCCCCACTCACCCCTCCCCCGACTTCTTTTTAAAGATTTATTATATTTATTTCTCCCCTCCCTCCTTGTTATTTGTGCTCGCTATCTGCTCTGTGTGTCAGCTCGCTGTCTTGTTCGTCTTCTTTAGGAGGCACCAGGTACCAAACCCAGGACTTTCTGTGTGGTAGGTGGGCACCCAACTTCTTGAGCCACATCTGCTTCCCAGCCCACTCACCCCTTTTAAATGTGTCTTCTCCTGGGGAAAAGAGTGAGGGGTAGGGTATCAGGATGACAGCAGGGATAGCTGCTCCTGGGAGAAAGGGGATGGGAGGAACATTATTCTTTTCAGAGCAATCTGACTTTAGTTCAGGAGGTTGAATGGCCTGTGCAGTCTTTCCAGCCCACTCCTCTTTTTCCTTCCCACCTGGCTCTTTTCTTTCTCCACCTAGTCAGAGACCTCAGAAAAATCATGGCTTGACATCTTCTCCCTCCTGATGCCTTTTTTTTTTTTTTCTGCAGCCTCTTTCTCTCTTCTTCTCCCCTCTCTAATTGTGCTAGGGTTCACACCCCAGAGGCTAGAGGGGTCATTAGGGGCATGCAGGAGGCGCCCCAGTGCCCTGCATCACATCCCTTGCCCTCTGATTTCAGCCAAGGCTGAGGTGGACATTCTGGGTGAGCTCAGACTCACCCCACGCCGACAGTGTCCTACCCTCAGGAACACACAGTCCAAGGTTCCTCTTCCTATCCCCAGGACCTTCTCTGTCACCATGGGCTTGACAAGCAGCAATAGCCTGAAATATAGGGGAATTTATGCCCCTCAGGGGCAACTCTCAAGCAATGGGGGCAGGAGCTGGAGGGAAAATGCTCCGCCCTCCCAATCTTCAGGCAGACAATTCTGAGAGTCTTCACTAAGCTGCTCACGAAGCCCCAACAGCACAGAGCCCCTCATTGCCTTCCTTCCCTTAGCTGCTGCTGCTTGTTCCCTGCAAACACTTCCCACTTCCCAAATAAACCATCTGCACCCAACTCCTAGTCTCCATTTTACAGATGGGGAGACTGAGGCTGTGTGTTGACTGATTTGGGCTAGATGTGTCCAGTTGACTACCCACCCAACCCGCCCACAAGGACCAGTCCCAGGGGATGCAACCACAGCCATGTTCACTGAGTGAAGCAAGGCTGCCCATGCCTGAGAGCTGGAATATCATCTGGCTGGAGAACAGGCACCTTGACCATCAAGAACACCCCATGAGGATGGTTCTCTCTGTTCGTCTTTGGGCTGATCCCTTTGAAAAGAAAACATCTCAGAGTTTGACCTCATTTTTGTTTTGCTTTGGCTAAAAAATAAATTCACGTGTGTGTACACATATATATGTGTGTATACATATATATAGTATATATGTATATATACATATATGTGTGTGTTTGTGCATGTATATATATATATATATATATATATATATATATCTCAACCAATTGTGTACACACATAGACACACACACATAACAGTCAAAAGGTTGGAAAGAAATTTACCAAACTGTTAGCAGTAGTTAACAGCAGTTATTCCTGGATAGTGGCAGGTGATATTTCTATTTTGTGTGTGCTTTTCTGTCTTTTCTAATTTTTTCTACAATGAAATATTTTGTGGTATTTTCTTTTTTAAAAAGAAAGATAAAATGTCTTTAAGAGAATTCCTCTGACTAATGGACAGCAGTGCCCTTAGGAGGAAGGTAAAACTCCATCCCTCACAGCAAGATCCATCACTTCCTAGGAAACCCAAACAGTGGCAAAGATAGAGGATGGAGAGAAGTAGATGAAATTGGAGGAAGCAAAGATTTCAAAGGCAGGCAAAATGCTCCTCCTGGGACAAGCAGAGGCACTGGGGTGGGAAGGGGAGCAGAAGAAGAGAGACAGTGACTGTACATGGTGGGGCGGTGTACACCAGCTGTGTGACAGTGATGAGGATTTGAGGACAGAAAGGACTCAACCATGAACAGGCTGCAGATAAATCTCTCTGGAGGGAATGGGCAAGACCTGTGCCTTCAGAAAGCAACAATAAATACCTTATGCAACATTCATCACCATTCCATCCTTTAGGAATTGCTCCATAAAGGAAATCAGCCCACAGTCATTCACCATGGGGTGCTGAGAAAAGAAGTGTTGGTACCACATCTGCCAAGTCCCCTTTGTTCAATCATTCCACACAATTGGGTTGAGCCTCCATGAGCTCCTTGAGTTCAGGGACCATGTAGGCCTTGCTTACCATTGTACCCCCACCAGCTGTTAGCAAGAGCCTGGTGAACATCTGATAAATGGATTGGTTGACTGAGCACACCCAACCAATATCCCCCATCCTATCAGGCTGCATGAGTAGAAAATCAGTCAGAAGATCTGGGTTTTGGGCCTGCTCTTCCAACAACTCACTTCATGGCTTTTGGGAGGTCACCGTTTACTCTATGATTCAGTTTTCCCCAAATAGGAAGAGCTTGCCTTAAAAGAAAATCCAGAGAAGAAATAACACATCATTATTCTGTCCTTGTTCTGTAGGATAAAGAACTGACATAAATTGAGAGCACAAATCGGTCCTCTCCTCAGATTCTAGAGCCGCACAGGAGTCTAGAGGGGTCAGCCAAGCAGGTCCACGGGGGCTCTATTAAGACAGCTTAGACTAAGGCAGTGGTTTTGGGAGGTGGGATGATGCTTGGGTTTGGGTGTGGATCTTTCTGCTTCTCTTCAATGCCATCTCCTCTGGGAACATGCGATCTTAATGGAGACTGCATTAGCTAATCTAGTGATTCAATTAGTTCTAAATGCTCCTGGCCTGAGATGGGGGGATGGCAAGGTGGGGATTTGCTGACTCCTATTTGCCGGAAAGGGTTTCCCAGGACAACAGAGATGCAATTTGAATTCCCAAACCCCCCACTTCTCTCTCCATTCAGGAGCCCCAGGGTCATCAACCCAAATGAGATCATGTATATGAAAGCACTTTGTAAACTTTTTATTATTCATTCCCTCTTGGGGGGGGATGGCGGGCAGGGCTTTCCACCATCTTCTCCAGCCTCTCTGGCCATGAGGTGAGGGGCTGCCCTGGGGAAGAAGGACCAGGAATGTTTCTGGGGAGGCTCAAGGCCTAACCCTGAGAAATCCCAGGCCTGTGGTTTTTCTGACTTGACAGATTGTAAATTCTCATCCTCTGCAGCAAACATCAACTCCTCCTCTACTTCCTCTTGTGACAGCTTTGCTCAGTTCTGGGACACAATGGGAATCTGCACTACTCACTTGGGGACACAATCCCAGCCTGCCCCTACCGTGGTCTATTTCCTCTAGCAGCCTTGTCTCCCAGAGAAACTTCACTCTGAGGGTAAAGACCACATCTTAGGTGTGAGCACCGCTTGGCACCTGGAAGAAAGGGACAGAAAAGGGAAATATGGGAGAAGGAAGGACAGAAAAAAGGACAAAACAGCACAGGGGCAAGACTTTCCTTTCTGGGGCCCTTTTTTCTCCTTGGTAGCCACTGAAATTGGGAGGAGTCACTTTACACCTTTGCTCTCAATTCCTGCTGTGTAAAATGGGTGGGATAGAGTTGATTCTGGCCTTCACTGCACATTGGTATCATGTGGGAAGCTTAAAAAGCTATTCAGGCCTTGGCCCCACATACAAAGATTCTAATTTAAATGGTTTGGGTATGTAGCCTTGACTTCAGAATTTTTTTTTCCTTTCATCTCTCTAGGCAGTGGCGTGCTGGTAAACCAGCTCTCCAAATTAAAAGGCAGTGATTTTAGCATTTGTCGATTTCTGTGGTGTAAATACTCCCACTGTTTCAAGCAACCAATCTTGTAACAACTGGCTCTAGCACACCACGGACTCCCAGTTTTTGAGTGGCAGCCAAAGTGGAGGACCACTCTAGTTGGCCACCTGAGCTACTTTAGGAAGAGCCCTTTACCTGGGGCCAGGGAGCTCCAAGTCCCAAGAGCCGAGGTTAGAAGGGGCTTGGTCCCATCTCACTTGGAGACACCCCACACACACATCCTCCACCAGACAAGGAGGGTATCCTCTCTGCAATGGTTTGTGGAGATGGCTACAGAGCAAAGAAAGAAAGTCCCAGGGCCCCTTCCAGGAAACAACCTCTCAGCTGTTCACCTCCATCTTTTTCACTAGCTAAGGAAAATGTCTTCAATACTGAAAGCAGTCAGCCAGACATCCGAGAGGTCAATTTTTAGCACTTTATCCACTTCCACTGATAGTAAGACCAGTGTTTCCCCAGAAGAGAATCAGAACCTTGGATGGAGCCCGAGTGGAAGGAGGAGGGAGGAGAGAGGGGACCAGCAAGAAGAAGGAAGACATCTGCTTCTCCTGGCAATGGTGATTCTGTCAGGGCCAAGTCTTTTCTGTCTGAAGCCACTCTTCTTCCTTTCCTCTGAGGACAACCATCTTGTATTCAACTCAGTTCAACAGCAGTTGTTAAGCACATTCAGGAATTCAGCTCTGTGCTAACCATTTTGGGGACTTGTTTTTATTAAGTGGAAACTGCTGCACTTAACATCTAATAGGAGCCTCAGGACTCAAGGAAGAAACAAGCCAACATGAGTGAAGGTGAAATTCAGAGTATGCTTTATAAATGTATTTTTTAAACTCACCAATTTCTAAAAAGTAGTGTAAGTGGCTGAGGTCCAGAAAAGCACAGAAGCTAATGCAGGCTTCACCTGGAAGTCCTCATAGAGGGGAGATCTGACATGATACATACAGCCATCGGGTGGTCCCATGCAGAAGGGCAAGCCTATGTCTGCTGGGCCTCTGGGAAGTAAGAGACTTCAACTGTCTCATGAAACATCAAAATGGTGGATGGTCCTTGCTTTGGCAGGTATCCCATGCAGGGCCAGCAGGAATATTTGTCAAATAATGAGCATTGGGTGGGACTGCATCCACTCAATGGGGGCACCTCCTAATTTGCTCAAAATCATCAAATTGGCCAGCAAGAGCCCCAAAATGAGTCCATCCTGTCCACACCACAGGGTCAAGCTTTGCCTCACCAATGTTCAATCAGGCCTGAGGCCTGGGTTCTAGCCCCCACTCTGTATTGAACAAGTTGGGTGATCCTGGGCAAGTTACTTTACTACAAAGATTCAAAGCTGCCCTGAAGGGGAATAGGAATGGCCACTGGATAATAAATAAAATAATCAATAAACACTTGGGATTTGTTTTTTGGTCATTGCTACCTTGGACTTAGCTTACTTTAGGCCAATAATTTGCATTTCCTAAGCCCACATTGACCTGGTGGTAGTTGGATACCTGGGGGCATCATCAGGATATAGGGAATTAGATACAGAGACCCTCTGTATAGGTAGTTGACTGTTTTCCCATGTATTAAAAGTATTTGCCATCAGCCAAGTCCCCTGAACCATAGAATCAACTAATATTAAAGCTAAAAGGGAGCTTAGAGATGATCAGCTCAGACCATCTAATTTTACAGATGAATAAGCCAAGACTTTTCACAGAAGTAAAGCGTCTAGGTCAAGATCACACAGCTCATAGCGGTGGGCCTTAATCTTGGAGTATCTTTCAGAGAGAGGGCATGGCACGAGCAATCACCACCATTCACAAACCCACACGCCATCCCTGAGGACTTGACAGGGGAAGAAAAGGCTGAATTGCAAAAGAAATACAGAATCCGACAGTGATACTGACGCAATTCAGTGGCAGAATGAGGGTGGGGAGAGGAAAAAATAGATTTTAGAATTAGGAGAGGGCCGGATCAGTCAAGGGTGGAAAAAGAGAAATGTGAATGAAAGACGAATGGGGTGCAGAACCACAGAGAAAGATGAAATAAGTCAAGTATGAAATCAGCCCTCCCTCAGCCGCACTTGGCAGGGCAGCCTTGAAATCTGCCGCTCGCTTCCGGTTACTTGCAGAAAGGTGGGTAAGGTTGGTGGTGAGTAGGTGGGGGTGGGATGGCTCCCCGTATGTGGCAGGACACTGCAGAAGGTCTGTGGGGGACAAGGGGGTGCCCTCTGGAAGAAGCGGGGCTCCTGGAGACTAAGGGGTTACACTCATCTCCTTGGCCGGCCTGGAAGGCCCTGCTGGGACAGTGTCTTCAGCCCTAGTTCTCCATTCCCCAGCTAGGTTTACCTCCCTCCCTTCCCTGCACCCTATACCCTTACTCTGGCATAGTTCTTGCCTCCTTGAGTCTTGGGTTCAAGCGCCATTTCAAAACCCCAGTGCATAATCTACATGGCCCGAATATGTTCTCTTCCCACTCAGAGGTGTATCCACACTCTGCCGGGCCCTGGGCCCAGGCCTGAGAGCCCGGATTGCCTTAGAATGAGGTCCTGGTGAGTCTTTACTAAGGCAAACCTCCACCTCCTCACCAGCCCCTGGCCTCTCCCCCACCAGCCGCCTGGGTCTGAGAACAGACCCTCCTTTTCTCCTTTATGCTGAATTACAGGACACGCTTAACTGGGAGTGGAGGTGTCTGCTTTGGGGCAGACACTATTCAGAAAGTGAAACATCTCATCCAACACTGCATTCTGACCCATGAAAGGGTGCCATCTAGGCTTGGAGCCACACAGCTACACAGGCTTCACCTTTAGGGAAAAGATACAGACTTGATGAAGACTACTGCCAGGGCCCAGGAAACCAGACAGACAAAAGAAGGAGGCACCGTGTTCACCTGCCAGGCCTCCCTCAGGGGACCCAGGTTTCTCTCCTGACTCTGTGGGTGAGCTCCCAAGACACAGAGACTACAAGCAACTGGGGCCACATCACACAGCAAGCCTGAGGCTGTGCCGGGACAAAACCCAGTGTTTGCCAGGTCAGCACTCTGTCCCTGGAAAGAGGCTCAGCAAACTTTTCAAGGGGGAGAACCAAGGGGATGATGCCTTTTTGACTTGTCAAGCTGAAGGGACAGGCAGTTGGTTAAGGGGGATCGTGATCTCCACGGAAGGGGGAGCAGGCCTGGCGGAATGAAGAGGAATCCCCGGACACTCCCTTCAGCCCTGCTTTCCCAGCCCCAAGGAAGAGAAACTGGGAATAATCAATAAACACTTAGCCTTTATTTCTTTGGTCATTGCTGAAAGTGAATTGGAAGGAGAACTGCAAGGACCTGGATACAAGAATCAGCTGGGGAGTTAGTTGAAAAATGCAGATTCCTGGGTCCCACCCCCACCCCCAGATTCTGGTTCAGTAGGTCTGGGTAGAGTCTGGCAATCTGGATTTCTAGCATACATGGCTTGTAGTCTCTGATGCAGAGGGTCCCTGGACCACACTTTGAAAAACCCTGGAGACAGTATTACTTAGGGAAATAGGAAAAGGGAGGCTTGTTGGAAAGAAAGAGGAAGCCGTGAGATAAAACATAATAATCCGTCTCAGCACCTCAATGATTTCATTTGAAAAGTCATGATACTTCCATTTCCAAGTCCCTTTCCTCCTCTTCTGATTGGCTCTCTCCAAGTACCAAGGATGCAGCCCACACAAGATGCCATTCATCTCAATTTTACAAAGAGGAAACTGAGGCTCTGAAAGGAGCTAAGTGGCTTGGCTGGGGCCACACATTTAGCTAAACAGAGTGGGGACTAGAAGCCAGGACCAATCCATGCTCTTCTGGTTTCATCATGGGCCCCCAAAAATGGTCACGTTGACACGTAGACAGGGATGGAGATGGGTGTATGAGAGGGAGTATCCCATTTGTCCTCAGAGGCCACAGCCAGCATCATCCCTGACACCCACGGACGGGCATGAGCCCTGAATGCTAGCGGGGTGCTGCCGCCCCCGCCAGGCACCGTAACTGCCTCTGCCGCGACGCCATGCTGCCTCGCACCCCCTCGAGGGCCCAAGTCAATATCAGAGTTGCCAAAGTGAGTGGGGTAAGGGGAAGAGGGGCACAATGGAAAGAGCATCGAAGTTTAAATCCTCCTCTGTGTGACCTGAATAAAGTTTTAACATCTCTGAGTCCCACTTTGTCCATCAGTAAGATGGTGGTAAGAATATAGACCTCAGGTTCATTATGAAGAGTCAAGGTGATAGTGAATGAAAACCCCAGTATGTGGAGGTTTTTGTTATTTCCCTTCCCTTCTCCTAACTCTTCCCACAATGAGAGATGTCTTGGTGTTTCCCTAAAACAGGGGCCGGCAGTTACCCTAAAAGAAAGAGCCAGGAGTCGCTGCACCTAACCACGCTCTTGCTTAGGAACGCATCCCCCCACTTACCCAGTGCCCTTGCCCCCCGCCCCACAGGATAATTGGGACTCTGCACAGCAAGATGCTGGCTCAGCAGAGGCCCTATATATAAAAATTATTCTTGATAGTTTCGATGGAGTTTGCACTGTCCAGGCCAAAATGAAATATGAAGATTGGGCACTGGAGGATGACTCTGGTGACACCGGGGAGCGGTGATGGACTACAGCCCATGAGTTACATTCAATACTTACTGAAATATAAAGATGAGGTCGTGTGCCGGCTGGCTATTTCTCCTCAGTCTCCCAGATATCATCTCCTGCTTCACATGATGTGATTCCCTTTTTCTCTGCCCTCTCCCTCCCGCTAAGGGACTAAAACAAGTTTGATGTTTCCTGAAGAACAAGGATCTCCTTAGAGCTCTCTGTTCTGGTCTGATGGCTCCGCCCCAGCCATGGTGTATTGCAGGGAAGGCGTGAAGGCTGGGGAAGGGCTTTGGTGGGGAGTCAAGAGACCTGGGTCCCTGCCCATCCCCTTCCTGGCTCCCAGAACCACAGGCAAGGCACTCCGTTGGGCCTCAGTTTCCTCATCTGTAAAACAAGAATCCTACTATTTGCTCCATTGACATCCTGGGCTTTGCAGGTAAAAGTGTCTCAATTCAGCTGAGGGAGCAAAAGTGTATTGAGACACCTTGAAAAAACTATTTGGTCCCACAATGGTTAATTTGGTGGCTCTATAGAGAGGCAGCCATTGCGGCAGAAGAGGGGGCCTCTTTTTACCCAGAGTGTTGTGCGAAAGTTAAAAATAAATGGGATTTTTGTTCTCCCTGCCCGGTGACAGATCAGAGGTGAATATCATTCATTTTTGGAGGCTTTGTTTGTTCAAAAATGAGAAGCCTTTTGCCTAATGAAGAACTCTTAATAGGTGTTGTTTTCCTAAATTATCATATTAACCACAGATAATTAACAAGCGTATCCTTGATGCCGCAGGATACTGACAAACCCACCGAACGCATCTCGTTGCCTATAAATCATCCAGTCATCCTTCAAGCCAGCTGTTTAATTACTCCTGCACTTGGGAGGAGCAATATTGAAGCTCTCTCTAAATTTGTTTGCCAGTGAAAATAAAGTCAGCAACATTTCAGCTCTTTGTCATCATTGTTCCATCTTCGGATGTTACTGCCGCTTCTATTGATAATATTGAAAAACTGGAAACAATCCAAATGTCCAGCAATAGGGGAATCACTTGACGAATCAAATTAAAGGGTATAAATGTAATGGGAGATGATACAGCTTCCTAAATGGCAAGACCTAGTCTATGTCAGTACATGAAAAACATGCATTCTAAATCACGTTAAGTGGGAAAGCAGCATAAAACGCCATGTATACAGTGATTACAACTATATAAAAAGTATATAATTATCGACAAATAACAGACGAGAAGTTAAAGGGATATAAAGTGTCACATTCAATGCCTGTTTTCTAGTCTAAAGTGGATTGTGTTCATTCCTTAAAACACTGCAAGTGGCTTTTCTCCCTCTAACCAGAAGTGCAAAAGTTTATATCATCCGGGGAAAAAATGTCACTCAGCCTCTTTCATCCACAGACCCCATCCCGACCCCCCATTTGGCTCCTGTCTCTAAACTGTGCTGGATCTTTGCTGTATCCATGATGTCTGAATGGTGTTCTCAGGGTAGAAATCAGCTGAATGTGTTTTTTCACGGCTCATTGTTCATGGAATCGGAGAGCTCCAAGCTAGGAGGAGTCTTATATTTTCAGCAGTAACATCTATCCTGCTCTCTTTTGCCAAAATGCTTTCCCATGAGCTCAGCTGTAGGGAGTTACAACTGCCCAGCTCTCAAGCCCAGTGGAGGCCACAGCCTGAGGTCTGGCTATGGGTAGAACGCCGAGGCTGGCCCAGAGATGGGGAGCAAGGTGGAAAGGAGGGGCACCCTGTGCTACCACCTCTGGAAGCATTCAGCAAGGCACCGGCTGGGTGCTTTTGAATTGGTGGAGCACTGCCTTCTAGAAGTTTACATGAAATGACTTTGTCTTTACCCATCCTTTAAAACTACCATTCCACCAGGACTTTTTTTCAAGCAAAGCTTTTCAGTTTTTTTCCCCAAGTTTAGGAGAGGGGTCGGTGAGAAGAGGCAGCTAGGGACAAAAGAAGTATCCCAGGACATCAGGAAAACCCCTTTTGTTAAATTTTTGTGCTGGGTGGCAGAGGCTGAACTCCCCATTCAGCTTTGCTCTTCCTGCCCGTCCTTTCGCAGGCCCAGTGCGCAGACTCTCTGGCCCTCTGGGTTAGATGGCACAGCCAGGCCACCAGAACACGTAAGGGGATGAGAAAGAGCTACAGAGCCGAAGGGCAGGCCAGGTGTCCCAGCACCCAACCTGTGACGCTCTGGGCTCCTCTTCCCTGCAGCATTCAGTTCACATGGGAGGAAGCTCAGTCACTGACCAGCAGAGCTGTGAACTCGTTTTGCTTTCATCCCTGGACTGATGCTCAGCACGGAGATGGACTGTGCAGCCCTTGGTAGCAGCAGATGGATGCGGTGCCTTCTCCCTCCCACCACCCCTGCATTCAGGAGAGGTCTCCATCTCTTCTCCCACTCACATCTGCTTGCAGTCCATTATCTCATTGGCCCTAACTATCACTTGCGCCTCCTACTTCTAGCTTGGAGAGTTTATTTCTAGTTCTCATTAACATATTTAAGCAGAACTGGGGATGAAGTCCTGAGATGACCCTCATCACTATGTCGTGTTCACTTGTGTCTCAAGGTGCCTGTGGGAAGCATTTAGACCAAAGCACTCTGAGGAGCTCCTTAAACTCGGGAGGACCGATAAGCACCATCAGGAAGAGGAAGGCCACGCCATCATTCGTACTTGGCCTGAGTCTGAAAAGCAATGCTGATGGGAGAGGATGGTGGGAAACCAGGTGTACAGACAGTCATTATGTGCCAGGAAGTGTGTGTTGCCTGCATTTTCATGACCTTGGCTTGTCCTCACAGCATCTGTGTGCACTAGGAGAATCCCATTTCACAAATGGGGAAACTGATTGTCAAAGAGGGCAAATAACCTTTCCAAGGTCACAGCAGACAGGTAATGAAGCCAGGATTTGAAGCCAGGCAGACTCCAGTCTCTTGTTCTTACAGTGACACTCTGCTCTATTGATGACGATTATGGGAAGGAGTCGAGGGTAAATGAAGGACACGTGAGAAGGAACTATTCAAATCCATTCAAAGACCAGTCAGGGGGAATACAGAAGTGTCAAAACAATACAACTCCCCTCAGCTTAGAGTCTAGAAAATTATT
Organism: Cabassous unicinctus; assembly: GCA_029593785.1. NCBI lineage: Eukaryota > Metazoa > Chordata > Mammalia > Cingulata > Chlamyphoridae > Cabassous > Cabassous unicinctus. Next base: position 9,836 of record JAQZBX010001786.1, on the reverse strand, counting down.
TTCTAATACCTTTTGCTCTGGTTCTGTGTCCATAAAACAAGTGTCTAAGCTGCATTTGGTTTTCTGAAAGGACCTATTTGCTGGGTAAGGTGCACCTGGAGTAGATAAAGTGGCAGGTTCTCAGGCCAGGACCCTGACCCTTTATCCACTTCATTTCCTGGTTGGCAAGGCAGCCTCCTGGGGCTTTGGGGTGAGTGAAAGCCCAAGAGCTTGGCCCATTCCTGACACCTCAGGCAGGGCCAGATGACAGCCAGGCACGGCCCCACTGAACACAGGGGCCAGGGACTCTCCCAAAGTGCAGCTGGGCAGACACCCAGCCAGTTTCTCCCCTAAATAGTTCCTGGAGAGGAGAAGCAGATGGAACTCTTACTGTGCTTGGCAAGGAGGGTCAGAAAGAGGGGACGCTATTCAGTCCTTCACAAGGTCACTTGCCCTTGCCTTCTTCTTATCTGTCTCCTTGTCTCCAACTTTACACCTTCACTCAAAACTCTATCAAGAACTTATGCTGCAACATCCCCAGGCTTCAGCTCCAGCCACAGAGCTTGTGCAGGACAAATCACTCCTCCCCACCATTCAAATAGCTCCCCAGTCCCATCCCCAAGGTAGTCCTGCAAAGGAAAGCGATGCAGGCAAAGTAAAGGATGATATACATATAGTCATCAACAGGAAAAAACGTCACAACGAATTACAAATAAAAAGGAGGATGCAAACGAGAGAGACAGAGAGGAGAAAACATTTTAAGCCTGTTCAGTATAATGTGATTTCATTTGTGTAAAACTTCTAGGCGCATGTGCATCGATTTATCCAGAGAGAGTCCTGGAAACTCTGGCTGCCTAGTGAGGGAGGGTGGAGGATTTCAGATGATTTTTCTTTCTTTTTTTATACTTCTCTATATTCTTTGAATGTTCTATAATGGACATGTATTGCGTCTGCAAACAGAAAATATATAAAGTGCTATAAATTTAAACTAAAATCTCACCTCTTGGACAAAACCTTCCCAGATTGGCCCAGGGAGAATCAATAACTTGCAGAAGATTGCCAGGACATAGTTATTTCCCATCCCATTAAGGATATTACTCTTACCCTCTCCTCTCACACACCACAACATTTTCAGACTCTTGTAAATCTAAGGGTCAAGGTCAGCTTGGTGGAGGAAAATCACCTCTCCCTTGGCTAGTGTGTACGGCTCCAGGTACCTCTCGGGTCTGTTCTTGTATAGAATTGCTTAGCTCCAATGGGCAGACTCTCTTCAGAGTGCTAACTTATCCTAAGAAGGGCTATAACACATGTCCATTTCCTAGAAGTCTGCAATTTTTAATTAACCTTCTCTCCTTCTAAGGCTGTCTCAGGAATGCTCAGTCCCTACTCTACCAAAGCAGCTCTGACAAAAAAGACAATAACTGTCTTCTTAATCTATTCCCGCTATTCTGTGACAATGAAAATTCTCTCTGAGCTCCTGTCTCTTCTTCTCTAGGCCTGTGTCTCTGAACTGTACTTCTCAAAAGGTATGTCCTTATATCCTTACCTCTACTTGTCACTTCTGATCTTACTCAGAAGCCCTCCATCCTGGCAAATGGTTCCTCTGTATATTACTCAACTTTCAAAAGGATGTGCCAATCAGAAATATGCTCATTTACAAGTAATAGAAAACCTGACTTACAATGGTTTAAACAAATAGGGTTTTTGTTTTTTTTTTTTCACAGAAGTCTGAAGGAAGGTAATTGATCAAATTGACTCTGCAGATTATTAACTTCAGAGCCAGTGCCTCTACAATTCTATTGACAGTTCCTTTCATGGGTCCATAATTGTTGCCCCAGCTCCAGACATCACATCTATAGTCAAGGTAGGAAGATGGGGGGTTGGCAAAGTGCAGCTATCTCATTCTTTTTATTAGAAAATCAAAACTTTTCTAGAACACAGAGCAAGCTTCCATTTATGCCTCATTGGACAGTCTGTATCATGTGGCCATCCCTGGCTGCAATGGAGTCTGGAAAAGTAAATATTTAGCTTTTCCAGCCTCTAAAGTGGCATGTTGGGAAGATCCACAGGGTTAATCAAGCAGTGGTCTCTGCCGCAGGGGTCAGACCCTTTTCCTTGAGAAGCTTTACAAACAGAATACCAACAGTCAATGTTTACTGAGCACTTACTTTGCACCAGGCGCTTTGCTGAGTGCTTTCTTTCTGTACGCCATCTCAGGTAATCCTCCTAACAATCCCAGGAGACAGGTATAACTAGTATCTCTATTTTATAGATGAGAAACCTGTGACTGGGAAAGGTTAGAGAACTTGCCCAAAGTTAGAGCTGGGATTTAAATCCCATCAACACTGTTGAATTTCACCTGAACTCTGTGATCCTAGAAAACAGCTGAGGTTAAGAAAGCACCCTCAGCTGCCACTCATGATGTTACCGACCAAGATGGCCTTTACTTCCCCTTAGCTTGACTCAACTTTAGACAAACTTCCCTTGACTCTAAGCCCCTGACCTCCCTCACCTGGGCCTTACGGAACCCAGATGGAACACGTTCCACCTGGCTTTGACAGTAAACCAGGAGATAACATATTGCAATGGACACACCCGTTGTTTGGCCTGCATCCCACCCCACCCCCCAGTACTCTTCCTGTAGCTTGTCCCAGTCCTGAACAGCTCTTCTGCCCTCTGCTTCAGGGAGGGTGAAGCCTCTCTCTCTGCCCTATTTTGATAGTCTCCTAACCTCTCTCTCTACATCACGAGAGACGAGAAGAGACTTCTCGTCTCTCTCCTCTCTATTGCAGATAGCTTTGAATAAAGCCCTTCTGACCTGTTTCACATTATCCGGTGCAGGTTTTCTCTGACTCTAAACTCTCAGCTGGAAGTAGACAAGCTTTTCTGAGAAGGGTCAGACAGTAAATATTTTAGGTTTTGTGGGCGCTCTGGCCTCTGTCTCAGTGACCTAACGCTGCCATGATAATGCACAAGCAGCCGTAGCCAGTGTGTAAACTGAGGTGCTGTGTTCCAATGAAATTAATGTGCACTGAAATTTTAATTTCATATCATTCTCCATGTCAAAAAAAAATGTTATTATTATTTTTTTTCCCCAACTATTTAAAAATGTTAAAAACCATTCTTAGGTCAAGGGCCACCCAAAAATAGGTCCCGAGTCAGATCTGGTCCTCAGGCCATAGTGACCCGATGCTATAAACATTTTTTTATTTTGAGCATAGATAGGTTTTCATACTCATACCTATCCTTGCCCTCTGATTACCACGAGTTCCTGCTTGAGCTTAGTTCCATTCTGCTGTCTTAGGCTCCTGTGCCTATATGCCTGAATCAGAGGGGACTACAGGACAAGGGACCACCCCCCCATATTTCACTGAAGCCTCAATAGACACCTTTGTGGGCCCTGAGCCTCAGTGGAGTTGCAACACCTACTCTCCAGTTCATTGGACTCACCTAGGACAACTAACAAGGAGGTGAGGATGGACAATCACTATAAAAAGGAAACGAGAGAGTCTACAATTGCAAGCAAGAGAGTACCATCCATCGGCTGTATGGAATCGAAACCCCCTCTCAATTAGAGGTGGAGTGGACATCACCATCCCAGAATCCTCAGGATTGGGGAATGAACTGTGGACTAGAGTGAACTTACTGGTATTCTACTATAGACTTATTATGATTCTAGCAATGAAAGAAATTACAACATTGATGTGGAGAGAATGGCCACTGGAAGCTCTGGGGGCAGGGGGAGGGAAAGACAGGTGTAATGTGGGGCTTTTTCGGGACTTGGGAATCGTCCTGAATGACATTGCAATGACAGATATATGCCATTATATATCTTCCATAACCTGCAGAATTGTGTGGGCGAGAGTGTAAACTACAATGTGAACTATGGTCCATGCTCAGTGGCAAAGCCCCAGGATGTGTTTATCAATTGCAATGATAATGCCACACTAATGAAGGATGTTGTTTATGTGGGAGGGTGTGGGAGGTGTGGGAAGTGGGGCATATGGGAATCACTATATTTTTTTGTGTAACATTTATATAATCTAAGTATCTTTTAAAAAAATAAATATTAAAAAAATAAAAACAATAGAAACAAATGAACAACAATAACAAAAATAAACGCCTTTGGCTATTGCTGTTGCTGTTTGCCACGGTGGTGATTTTTAGCACAAGCGAGAGCTGGCACTGCCCAGAACCCTGGCCTGCCAGACTCAGAACTCACCTGCTAAGGCCCAGAGCAACTGGGTGGTTATTCCAGAGTGTTGGGTGATTTTCCTCTCTCCCCTTAACAGCAGGTACTCTACATGCTCTGGGAAAGAAGGGAACTAGGAATGAAAGCCCAGATTGCTTTTCTTTGTTTGTCTACGTAATATTAGATCTCTCTTTTTAACTGGATGCTTGAAGACTTGTAGAGAGGGTGAGGAGAACAGTGTGGCATCTAATTGCCCTATTTCCCCCTTCCTCCCAGGTACTGACACCCTCTGTGCACAGCTAAGCCTCCATCTCCCTCACAAAAAGCACAGAGCATTTCCTCTCAGCGTTATAATTATCTCTCCATTGAAGGCACATTTGTCCACAAAAGCTGCTTCAACTGCTTGGCAAACTCTCCCCTCCTCTCTTGATCCCTCTGCCAGTGACGGAGATGGGCCAGCTCACTGGAGATTTCCAGAAGGCCCCAGTGGCCAAGGAGGTCATAAATGCTGGCAGCCGGTACCCAAGCTATAGGTGCCGCCTCCTCTCCTACCCCTATAGGAACCAGTCCTTCCCTCCCTTGGGGTAATTCCCAAAATAGTATTTTGACTTCTTTATTTATTTACCACTGACCTTGTGCCCCAAGTGATTCCAGTACCTTGGGTAGCCTCCCTGAGCCTCTGCGTACGCCTCCATAAAGGTGATGGTGACTGGATCTACTTAGAAGGAATATTGTGAGGAATAAATGAGACGATGTCTGTAATTGAACCTAACACGATCCTAGCACATTCCTGCTCTGCAGTCCATGGCCGGGTAATTGCGACGACTCTTGAAGACGCTGTGTTTGATACCCCTGTGAGCACCTACAGGCCCTCCAGCCATGACGGGTCAGGGTGTAATGTGGGTGACTCAGGACAACCAGTCTCTCCGCGAGATAACTAGCTCCGAGAGTGTAGGAGGCACTGACAGTAGGTGTTCCTTTGCACAGGGACAATGGCAGCTCTGCTCAAGGCTTTAGGGAGTGCTGGTTTACCCGTCCTGGAGTTCCTACCTGTCTCCTCCTTGGCTCATACCCTTGCCTGGCGGGGCAGATTTCCTCTAAGACAGAGAAAAGACACTTCAGTTTGCCCTGACTCCCTTTGAAGATGTCGGTCTCAGGCTTGGAGGCTGTTCTGGTTCCTAATTTATTGGTAGCAAAGTTACAAGTAGAAGAAAAATCGGGATGGAAACAGAGGAGTTGGAAGAGGGCAAACTGAGGCATCTATCACTGCCGCTGGGCAGACACTCCCAAGGTTCAGGAAAAGCATCAGCCGTAAGCTACATTTCTGAGATTTCGGCTCCCTGTTCCAGCAGCCCTTCACCACCTTCCCATGATGCTGCAAGAGCTGACACTTGCTCCAGGCAGCACGCTTACTCCAAGAAGTGCGGCTCGGGGCCCATGTCTGTGGCTCCGAGGGGAATTCCTGAAAAGGGCTTATGTCCTCCCGGCCTCAGAGACAAAGAAAGAGCAGGCGCAGACTTATCTTGAAACCGTCCTAGACAGCTTTGGTTTCATTGCTCGTTCATTCCAGCAGCAGGGTGGGCGGGGCCGTCTGCCTGGCAGAGGGGCCCCAGTTTCCCATTTCCCTATGGTCTGTGGAGACATGGTCAGACTTTGGAGTGATCATATTCCTTCTCTCTGAAGACACAGCCTCACAACAAGCCAGGGTAGAGGCAAATGGGGGCGGGGGGGAAGTATCTCCATTCTCCCCAAAGGTCTTAGGCCATTGAGTTCCTTTTGTTTCCAGACTCCCACATTTAAGCCCTCAGTGCTCTGCTTTGAGCTCCTGCATACCTCCCAACACAGAGTTTTCCGCCTGGGTTATGTCCAGCTGCCCCGGCGCCCTTAGCTCCACTCTGTTAGACCATGGGGCACACTGTGCAATGTTCCTGTCCTTCGTTAGCCCTGCAGCAAGTCCCCTTCTTACCCTGGGAGGCATCGGGAATGCATGGCTCCCACTTGGAAATGAGGAAACTGACACAGAGAGAGGGAAAGTGGCCTGCATAAAATCCCAGGGCCAGGCGCAAGTTGAAGGCCCTTTAAAGTGGTTTCCGAAGGTATGCGTGTGTGCGTGTGTGTGATGAGATGGATAAGAACAAGTTACATTTGGCGTTTATGGCTTCCCTGCTCCTGAAAGTGGCCTCCTCACAAACATCAGCAGAGGCCCCCCAAAAAAGCTGATGAGATCAATAGAAAAAAGCAATTCGTGGGCAATAAAAAGGGTGGCGTGTCCTGCCTGGGAACATGGAGGCAGGCAGTGATCCTCAGCCTCTGACTCAAGTGTTAACCCCAGAGACCTAGGCATTCAAGGGCTTAGCATTCATAGTTTTAACCATTCATGGATGACCCCACACTTTACTACGCATGGTGTGTAGGCATTTGTCATTTTGCTGAGGCACAAAGTTGAAGTGTGCGCTCTGAGCCTGGTGTCTGGACAGGACGCGTGGCTGGTGCCTTTTTTCTTCTCAATTTGTCATCCATCAGCAAGAACACACGGGAGGTGTAAAGCCTGAGCTTCTAAGTGGAAAGAAAGGCAGACACTGGCACAGGGGAGGACAGAGAAGAAAAATAGCTTTCTACATTACCTTAGTCCCATATTTATAGAATCATTATGGATCTGAAAAAGGCACTAGATTTTTCAATTATACTGTATTACTTTGTGGGGATAGAAATTATGTGACTTAATGTCATTCTTTAATTTGGTAATTCACTGAGGTCTGAGGCCATATCCCTTAAGAACGTCAAGGGTCTACTGTATAGCAACAAGATTCACTGAATTTTCTATACCTTCTTTTTCCCGTAGGTGCTAGGCTTCTGCAGACTGTAATCGTTGCAATATCTTTAAACCACTGTAGAGCAAAAGGCCACACGTGTGGTATAATTTAAAGAGATTCTGAGAAGAACCTTGCACTAAATCATCCATTCCTCCTTTTCCCCGCCACAGCATATACCTGATGCCTGAAATTCTGGCATTTTAGACTCATTCTTTGAGGAGAAGGCATTGTCTCAATTTGAAAGCTACCCCTGGTTGGGAGAGGGCAACTTTAAATTACTGCTAATCACTCATTCCTCAGCGTGAATGAATTTAGCAGGGTCTTAGACATCAGCCTGGCCACAGACGTTAAACGAGGGAGTGGGGAGAACGTGCAAGGGCCCTGGTGTTGTGGCAGGAAGGGTGCTGGAGCGCTTCTAGACTCGGCCGAGAATTGGCCCTGCCCGTATGCTACTGTGTAAGGATAGAATGGAGGGAGGCTTGGGCACTGGTTGGCAATGTGTGATCCTCTCTGGAAAACTGACGCAGTGCAAAGAGCAGCTCCCAGGGCAGCAGAAGAGGGGGACATTCAATCATTGGCCCTACAAGCCTTTTGTTTTATTTTTTCAAAATAAACTTTTATAACCCCACAAATCGGCTGTAGCGTAATCATCCGTTGTGGAAAAAGAAAACCTAAAATCAGATACCTCTAAGTCCTGACTTCAGAAATAATGCTCATGTATAATGGGTCTCTAGAGCTCTTACCTTGATGTCCCTCAATTCCCTTTTGGTTTCCCTTCTTCCATTAGATTTCCATCCTTTCCTACCATTTCTGAGAAGCTTTTAATGTCATTCTGAAAAATGAAACAATGTCAATAAAGACCATTTCTGTGAGTCAGATGGCTACAAGGACATTTTTGAAACATTTTTGGGTTTGTGAAAATAATATGAATTAACACAAAATAGGGAGCCAGAGTGTACTGTGTTAGCAACGTTACCAAGCCTGTTGGCATAACACAACCACTGAGGCAGCATACCCTCAAAATTCAGGTGTTTTTGTCTGCCTGTATACTCAAGAGTTGGTTTTTTTTATTATGCACTTATGACTGACTCCAGAACCTATGCCCTTTTCCAGAATCATCATCAACATTCTTTAGACTCAGCATACAACATGGAATTCTTCAACCAAAAATTAATAATAATAATAACAGCATTAACATTACTATTATTATTGCAGCTGACATCCATCAAGTACGTAACTGTGGGCCAAGTGCCGGGCTAAATGTTTCAACCTGAAATCACCTCTATTTTTCAGGTGACAAAACAGGCTGAAAAAGGATAGGGCACTGGTTGGGAAGTAGGGGAGCTGGAGTCTGTCTGACTCCAAAGCCGAGTCCAGCTTATAAGGACCTAACGAGAGTGCCTCAAAGGGAATGGAGCTTGAGTTTCAGAGAGATAGAAAGTCAAATATTATTATGTGGTAAAGATGTGTGTTGAAGGTGCAAGCTCTTGAAAGCCGATTTCACACGTCTCGTGGCCCGAAACAGGGTGCTAACACAGGTTTTCCAAAACAAAAGTGCTATGACAGTTGTGCTATTCAGGTGGGTATATTCTGTACTAACGGATAGACAGAGGTCTGGAAAAGTTCTGTCTTTACTTTCTAGGGCTAGTCCCTTTTTTTCTACCAGGAGATCACATCCAGTTTGAAAAGCTGATGCTCCTTGCTACAAAATTTCCACCATTTTTATACAGGTTTTTCCTAGCAAGGCCTGGCAGCCCCCATTCATCCTAGAGAAATCCATAGTAACGCTCTTGAAGGTCAGTGGCTCCTGGGCTGTTGGGGGCCCATTGCCATCTGTCCCTCCTCTGGGCTTCTCTTTGACAGAAGGGTCTTGAGGAAGCAGAGCCACATGGACCTGGCAACAGTTTGAGTATTACTAGGTTGAACTGACCTAGGCAGGGTGTATAAAGCTCTGTTGGTTCTCCTTATCTAAATTTGTATTGACGGTTTTTCCACTCAATTGTGTTCCAAAGTATAAACTTGAATAAAAGGATTGTTAATGAGAATTTAGGAATGAGGGGGCCCCAAAGTCTCCGTGAGTTCTATGACTTACCCAGCTTCCCCCAAGCCCTCTGAACCTAAGGTTGCCCAAGAGGACAACACAGTCCTCACAGCTCCCTGCACCTAGAGACCTTTGGGTACAAGGCATCCACATTGGCCAAAACACTAAAACTATTATGACACCCCTTCTCATGTGTAATTCAAAATAATAGTAGTACTAAACCTAAGGGTAAGAAATTCCAACCAGATTCAAATTTTTTTCCATGATGACTATTTCTTACTAGCCAATATTTATATCTTCTGTAAGAATTTCTGTGAATGAGTGTATGTGTGTGTGTACATGTGCATGCACCTGCTTAGTTTGCTTTTTGGGCTACACAGTGCTTATGGCTGTTCTCCCAGTGGACAAGGCTTGGTTGTGCTGTCTATCCCCAGAGTTCCCAGATGCACCAAGTTTTCATGGCACACTGCTAGGACTCTTTGGGGAATAGTCCATTTAGTCAAAAGAGAAAAACTCCCCAGATGCAGCTGTTCCCACAGATTGAAGTCAGAGAAATCCTTTATCAATATCCTCAGCAAGGACCCAGAGAGATAACTGAGGCTGTAGACAAAGCATTCTTCAGGGTCTAGGAAGTTGAAGTCAGTCCAACCTTGGGGTCCCACCCATAACTTCCCCCCTCTACCACATTCCAGCCCTCATTCAAATCAGAGCAAAGTAGCCCCATGTACCCAACGTGACTCAAGGTCATTAACCACCAGTAATTTGCCTCAGCAGAAGACAGTAGCCCATGATCTTTGGAGCTAACTTAGTT